>BMAO01005644.1:0-143174 GCA_019973975.1 Trichonephila clavata | reverse complement strand
ACACTGATACGCTCTGAGTGGCCGAACGGTTAGAGCACTGCTCTACAATGCAAGTGGCTCGGGTTCGAGCCCCCAGATATTTGTTTGTTAAATTCAATCATGACTTTCATTATTTATTATTATGGACATTTGCAAATTATGTAAATTGAATTTATGTTAATCTTTCCCCTGGTGGTTATTCTAGAACCCTCCACCAGGTTTATAAAAGTACTGCAGCTGGATAGGTCTTCAGTTGTGGTGCTGCCCGTGTAAAACACTACGACAAAATAAATTGTGTATTGGATAACATCGCCTTATTCCTTCTACGCGACATTTTGGTGGAGGCGCGGGTAACGATAGCCATCGGCAACCGGATATCAGAGAAAGTCGAAGGCTCCAAGGGCTACCTCCAGAATACGGGTTGCTACCTTGCCGAGTCCGAACTGTAAAAAGAATGCCGGAAGGTGAAACGGAAGACAAGGCAACATCATCAATCCCATCTATGTATGTTACCTATCAGCTGCCACGAGAGCCTTGTTCATTCTCTGGCTTGAATACCGAAGATGCTGAAAAATGGAAAAATGATTACGAGAGGATTGCTAACTACAACAATTGGGATGAAACAGTACGTCTTGCAAATGTCGTGTTCTATCTAAGCGGAACTGCAAGGTTGTGGTTTGACAACAATGAAGATCGATTGAAAAGTTGGACAGACTTCGAGAGACTTTTTGAAGAGACTTTCGGAAGCCTGAGGACGTAAAAAGTTTTGCAGAAGGATTATTAAGGACAAGGGCTCAGCGTCCTGGCGAAACGCATGAGTCTTACGTTCAGGACGTATTGTCATTATGCAGGAAAGTGGATAAAAATATGCCAGAAGATCAAAAGATATCGCATCTCATGAAAGGGGTGGCTGAAAATCTCTACCAGGTACTGATAAACAGAGAAGTTAGCACAGTAGATAAATTTGTTACGTGTTGCCGTGAAGTGGATGCCATGAGAAAGAGACGAGTTGTGCCGCTACGATATGAGAGACTACCTAATGTTACACCCATATCAATGGCCAATGAAGGAGATCTAAGCGATCTAATTCGAAGGATTGTTAAAGAAGAAATCGAGAAAGTACTCCCACGGATCGCAACATGTATAGACGACGAGCCAAGCGATTTAGAATCCATTATCCGAGAAGAAGTTCGAAGCAATTTGGCTCCACTCTCTCGAGAAAAACCTACGCCTTCCCCTTACAGAACTCAAAGGACTGGCGGAAGTTCCTGGAGACCAAGGCCGAGACCTCGACAAGAAAACAGACCAACTCAACAGGATACCGGAAGGAATACTGACCTTTGGCGTACTTCAGATAACGTACCAATTTGCTTTCATTGTGGACGACCGGGTCACGTGACTAGATATTGCCGTGATAGACGACGTGTTTTTAACACAGCAAGACAAAGAAAGACCAGTCAGAACGCTGGGATTCCGACTCTCTTTCTGATTACGGCCGCGATCCTGAATCTAATTACCAGCGTTACAGAAGTAATTCGCCGTACCCTAGACGCACAATCCACAACGCCACCAATCAAGATCTCCATCTCGTCGCTCACCTGTTAGGTCCAGTGAGGAAAACTAAGACATGCGACCTGCGTGGGAGGTAAGGCCGCAATAAACGAAAACCCTCCAGTATACACGGCTGCTAAACTAGTCAAAAACTTTGTATCCGTAACTGTCAATGGGCATATCGTTAATGCCTTGGTTGATTCAGGAGCTGATTATTTAGTAGTTTCCGAACAGTTACGCACGCAACTAAGGACGCCCATGTTTTCAGAACACAACCCGATTCTTCGAACTGCCTGTGGTAAGGTTGTAGAAGCTATAGGACGATGCATGTTGCGAGTGAACTTGAATGGAGTGGTGCAACCTTTCGAATTTTTGGTATTCCAGCAATGCAGTCATGATCTCATATTGGGATGGGACTTTTTCAAAGCAACTGATGCCATTATTGATTGCGGATCAGGTGAACTTCAGATTGGAGAAGTCTCTCCAAATGATCTCAAAATGAATGAAGTAAATTCTGGTTTATATGCGGTCAGTGACGTTGTCATTCCAGGAAACTCTATAAGAAAGATTTCCGCTTTGGCTAAAGACCACCAGACCTTAGAAAAGGTTATAGTTACTGGAATGAAGAATTTTGAATGGACAAAACAGCTAAAAGTCCCAGCTACAATAGCCACACTCCAGAATGGTAAAATAGATATTTGGATTGCTAACAGTTCCTCTCAGCCACAGATAATACCAGCTGGCATGTGTATAGCCGAAATGACGGATATTGAGGATGGATTGGTAAGTTCTTTGAACGAGAATGCTGACAAAATCGAAGTAAAACAGATGAAGCACCCTAGACAGTCGGTGAAAGAATTCAAATGCCTTGTAGACCCGGAACTGCGTGAGGCGCAACAGAAAGATCTTTTGAAGTTGCTTAACGACTTTACAGTTGTTTTGATTTTGAGAACAAAATAAGAGTCTCGAGTAAAGTAAACACAAGATAAACACGGCGATTGCCAACCTATTAAGCAAAAGCCATATAGAGTGTCTTTTGAAGAGAGAAGAATAATTCAAAAAGAGGTTATCAAATGCTGAAGCTTGACATCATAGAGCATTCGGAGAGTCCGTGGTCATCCCCAGTTGTTCTGGTGAAAAAGAAAAATGGATCCTGGCGTTTCTGTGTGGATTACCGTCGCTTGAACAAAATTACCAAAAAGGATGTGTACCCTTTACCCCGGATTGACGATGCCTTGGATAACCTTTCGGGTGCAAGCTTGTTTTCTACAATAGACCTTAAGTCTGGATACTGGCAGATTGAAGTCGATGAAAGAGACAGAGAGAAGACGGCTTTTATTACTCCGGATGGATTATACCAATTTAAGGTTATGCCATTTGGGTTATGTAACGCCCCAGCCACGTTCGAAAGAATGATGGATAGTATCCTTAAAGGGATGAAGTGGAAGCACTGTCTATGTTATCTAGATGATGTCATTGTCTACGCTGCCTCTTTCGAAGAACATCTTTTTGAGATTGAGGATGGTGCTTCAGTGCATACGAGATGCTGGTTTGACACTGAACCATAAAAAGTGTCGTTTTGTTCAAAGAAGCCTTAATATTCTTGGTCACTTAGTGGACAAAGATGGAATTCGTCCAGATCCAGGGAAGGTCGAAGCAGTTCTAGAATTTCCAACCCCCCAAAACCGTTACGCAAGTTAGAAGCTTTTTAGGGATCTGCTCTTATTATCGCCGATTTGTCCATAATTTTGCCGACATCGCCAGGCCGTTGCACGAATTATTGAAGCAAGATGTTAAATTTGTATGGAAAGAAGAACATCAATCAGCATTCATCCGTTTAAAATCACTGCTGACGAGATATCCTGTGCTTGGCTTCTTTAAACCAGAAGCTAAAACCTTAATACATACTGACGACAGTGGATATGGCATTGGTGCTATTCTCGTACAAATACAGAGTGGGTTTGAAAGGCCTATTGCTTATGCATCCCGATCACTTTCAACATCCGAGAAAATTATTCGACTACAGAGAAGGAATGTTTAGCAGTTATTTGGGCGATAAGTAAATTCCGACCCTATATCTTTGGCCACCCATTTACAGTGGTAACAGATCACCACTCTTTATGCTGGTTGGCGAATCTAAAAGATCCATCTGGGCGATTAGCAAGGTGGGCTTTGCGTCTTCAAGAGTACGATGTGGAAATAGTTTTCAAGACCGGAAGAAAGCACCAGGATGCTGATTGCTTATCGAGGAGCCCACTGCTTAAAATTGAAGAAGAGCCCACTGAAGATATACCATTCCTTAATACCATTACCAATTTCGAAAGTGAGCAAAGTAAAGACCCTGATGTAGCAAATATTCGAGACGAAATGGTTAGAAAGAGAGACTTCTTAAAGTTTAAAGTAATTAGTGGAATTTTATACAGAAAAAACTACGATCCTTTAGGAAAGCAGTGGTTATTGTTCATACCGAAACATCTTAGAGGGGACGTATTAAAAAGCCTTCACGATGCACCGACAGCGGGTCATTTAGGGTTTGCCAAAACGTACGACCGAATCAGACGGAAGTATTTCTGGCCTGGCCTATACCGCAGTGTCCGACGCTATATGTGTCTCATTGTCGAGAGTGTCAAAGGCGAAAATCTCAACCTCAGCGACCTCCAGGATTGCTTCATCCAATATTGCCAGGGGATATCCCGTTTGCTAAAATAGGGATAGATTTACTTGGAAGATTTCCTCTAACAAAGCAAGGGAATAGATGGATAATTGTCTGTACAGATTATCTCACTCGATTTACTATCACAAAGGCCCTACCAAGCGGCGAAGCCACGGAAATAGCCAAATTTCTGGTTGAAGACGTTATACTGAAACATGGATCACCAAGGGAAATCATCAGCGATAGAGGGCGATCATTTTTGTCGAATCTCGTTAAAGAAGTAAATAATTTATGCTTGACTTATCATTTGCTAACTACTGCATATCACCCTCAGACAAATGGCCTCACGGAAAGGTTCAATAAAACACTCGCTGACATGCTGGCCATGTATGTCGATGTTGACCAAAAGAATTGGGACAACATACTTCCATTTGTCACCTTTGCATATAACACGGCAAAGCAGGAGACGACAGGTTTCAGTCCATTTTTCCTTGTTCATGGACGGTGATGTGGATACTCTACTAGATGCCATTTTTCCCTTTCTTCCCGATGAATCAGCGAATGATTACGTTCAAAACCTGATAATGAAGGCCGAAGAAGCTAGACAACTAGCAAAAATACATCTAACAAGAGCACAAGACAAAGACAAATGCCGTTATGATGAAAGACATCGGATAGTGGAATTACAAAGAGGGAGACCTGGTTTGGATATTTACTCCAATCCGCAAAGTTGGATTATCTGAGAAATTGTTAAAGCGATACTTTGGACCCTATAGGTGAGAAAAAGGTTATCCGAAGTGACTTATGAAGTGGAACCTTGTGATAGTATGCGCACCAAACGAAAATTAAGAGACGTGGTACATGTTCTGCGAATGAAACCTTATAAAGACCCTGACCTTCAGCTAGAAGATATTGAACAAGAAAAGTTACCAACGGAACCAGTCCGGACTGTTTTTGACAAAAGGAACCCTAAACAAGTTTACTTTGGACCTATTACAAGAAGCCGTTCGAAACAACTACAGCGGGTCGCTGTGTCTCCTAAGGAGGGAGAAATGTCACAGACTGATACGCTCTGAGTGGCCGAACGGTTAGAGCACTGCTCAACAATAAGTGGCTCGGGTTCGAGCCTCCCAGATATTTGTTTGTTAAATTCAATCATGACTTTCATTATTTATTATTATGGACATTTGCAAAATATGTAAATTGAATTTATGTTAATCTTTCCCCTGGTGGTTATTCTAGAACCCTCCACCAGGTTTATAAAAGTACTGCAGCTGGATAGGTCTTCAGTTGTGGTGCTGCTCGTGTAAAACACTACGACAAAATAAGTTGTGTATTGGATAACATCGCCTTATTCCTTCTCCGTGACAATATAATTTTGAGTTAAAATCAAGAATAAAATCAAATAAGTATCTTTATTAGAGGAAGATGTGTTTCTCAATAGTAGTACTATTACTATGAATTGAGTTAGCAATGGCTCAATATTTTTTGGAAAATAACGCAATCTGAATACTTCTCATTGTGAATGAAACATATTAAAAATATGTTCAAATAATATGTATTAAAATAAATAAAATTTTACATTTCATTTTTTGAGTTATCCTCTTCCTTTTAGAGACATTGAATTGTTAACTCCTTCCCCAATTCTTATCAGTTTTTTTTTCTTTTCTTTTGTGAAGACAATTTAAAGCAACTCCAACATATCTGAATATGTTAAAATACAAGAATTTGAAGTGAATATAAATAATCCAAATATTCAGAAACACAATCTACAATCGTTCATTTTGGTTAATTATACTTTATTTCAATAATTTTTAATTATTTTGTCACATATATCAAATTACTAAAATACTTCTATTAAGACCAGTAAAAACTGAATAGTAATAATTTCATTTGTCATTCAGATCAATCAGGGTGTCCTTTCAAATTTTTAGGTAAACTTTCTTGCTGTAAATTTCCTATTGATATACATTTAAAGCCAATTATATATTAAACTACATAGCTGCAACGATTAATTGATATAATAGGAGAAAATTATTATTTATGGAAAAATATGAGATGGATGTATTTTTTAAAAAAAAAATAAAGCTGGTTATATATTTGTATATATATAAAGAAAGTAACAAATATATAAAAATAATATTAGAGCTGTCATGTTTCCACCCATTTGACGAATCAAAACATTTCTATTGTCAAAAGCTATTCAATATTATATGGTGTTGAAGAAAATAATATTACACACTACTTGCTTTATAATATACAGTAGTTTTTTGTATAAGTATTAATTCAATTAATGAATATGTACAATTACAGAGAGAGAGAGAGAACTATATGTGTGTGATTATATGTTTAACGAAATGAATCTATTAAATGAATAAATCTTACAAATGGAATTGTTGCGCTGTAGTATATTGTCCTACTACGTTTTCCCCTGTTACTACTTTTAATCAATTTTTATGCATGTGTAAGCATAACAAGTTGGCTATGCCCCTTATTCACAAGGCATCAAACCCTTTATTGTGTACTCACAGTGGCCAAAGAGATGAGATACGCGGTTTGCTTTCAAATTCAAGCAACCAACTAATTGTCACGACGCAATTAGTTGGTTGCTTGCAATTTAACTAAATCCAGAAAGCGGCACAAATCTTGACTTTATGACTTGGTTATAATATTGATCGAACTCCTCCTTTATGAAAGCGGAGGCATTTGGGAATTTGAAACACCACATTTACTATCATAAAGGCAATTTTTTTTTATTTATTATTCTTAAATGCTTGTTAAATATTTATACCTAGTACTCTCGTTCGTATATAGTCCTCTCTTATAATAGACTTATACGGCAAAACGTGATCGCTATAATGAAATTAAGGTGTCCGACTGCGTTCGAAACCTTGATTTTGCAAAAGTGTTTAGATAATAGTGTTTATATCTAAAGATATTTAGTGTTATATTTGAATTAAAATATATATATCAAATTGTCTTAAACATATTACAATAAAAGCATATGTAAATGCTGTTTTTCGACAAAAAATGAAGGAAAAGTGACATTTTTTTCAAAGCATTTTCTCCCTTTATGAAAAAGGCTTCTGTAATAATAATGTTTTACCTATATATAAGTACGAATTGTGTGTACAAACTCTGAACTATAATTTTAAAAAAATATATATTTTAGAAGAGGATTTATTCTTATTTTGACACATTAGAGTTGAGGAATTAAGCAAAAAAACATCAGTTATCATTTCATTTTTTAGTAGCTGTGAAAATAACGTGAATTTTTCAAAAAACCCCATTGCAAGCTCTGTAGGGAAAACATCTATATATAGGGAAAATATTATCATTAAAGAAGCATTTTTCTTAAAATGATTATAATTTGAAAATACGTAATTTTCTTCTACATTTTTTGCCTTGCATTTAAATGCATTTTTTCTTGTAATAAAATTCTTATAGCAATTTTATATCTGTATTTGAATTAAATTAAAAAAAAGTATTCATTTGTACACTTTTGCAAAACCAAGGTGCCGAACGTAGATAACTTCACAACTCCAAATGATTTAAAAGTAATTGAATCAGTGATAAAAATAAGATAAGAATGTTCTGCGGATTGTGAATAACTATATATTATGGAGAAACCCATAATAGAATAACATTGATATTATTGTAATTTTAATAATCTTCATAACATCATAAGGATCTAAGGAAGTTATTTTAGATCAATATTATATTTTAAACTGCATATTAAGGTATCCGACTGGTTGCGACAACTTTTTTTTGAAAAAAAGGAGGTATGAGGATTTTTTTTTGTTATTTTTAGATTTGTGTGTGTTTAGTGCATTTTAAGAAAAATGTGCTAAAATTAAGAAGAGAAAAAGAAATTGTTATTACTAAAATTGGAAAAAATAGGTAAAAATTGACAAAAAAATAGCATAAACGCGGCCCATTCTGCACCAAAGGTTTATGAACAAATTTTCAATTTTTTCAATCTAATGTGTTGCCATATTATTCAATTTTGAAATGACTTTCAGGATGAGAGACATTTTCTTTTTTACAAAAAACTAGAGCACTTTTTCTCGGTTACTTTATGAAAATGCTTAGAAAGACGGTGATAATATTTACATAAGGGGCTGTAAATTTTGTAATAAAACAGTGATTCATAAATCTGACGGTTAAAATACTTCTACTATTATACAAAACTTACTGAAAAAATTTCCCAGTTAATTATGTTCAAAACTTTTTTAGCAATCGCTGACCCCATTTGATTATTTTCAAAAAATCACATTTCGAGTAAAACGCGTTTTGCTTAAAGTAATGGCATCTGCTTTTACTAAAACACTTGTAGTTTTTGTTCTAGTAAACGGAAAATGATAAACTTGGTATTTTTATAAAGCTAATAAGATGGCCCATAAAACAAAATCATAAAAAATATTTGTCAACTTTTAGCAAAATTCACAGTTTTAGGGTAGTCGGATACCTTAAATTAATGAATTTTGTGTATATTTTCATCTTAATCGTCTAGATGAATACATCAAAAGAAAAAAGAAATATTAAATTCCCTAAAAATATCTTTATAAAGAAATTAAATCTTCGTTTTAAAAAAGGGACAACTCTAAACATAGAGTAAAGCTTAATAATACCTTAAAATTCTTTTAGCTTCAATTTTTATATTTAGGTTTTCTTAACATTATTAATCATAATTATTTCAGAAGAATTTAAAATTTGTGTAAAATTGCATTAAAAGTTGTTGAAATAATTTTACTTCATTCAAACAAATACTTTATTTCATCATCATTATGAGAGTTGATATTTAAATATTAATTTATTAATAAGAATACTTTATCCTTACCTTAATATTTGGATTAGTATTTTTATTTATTATTTCTTTTAAATACGTCACTTACTTTAAGAGCTAATAAAGAGATATCGATATTTTAAATAAAAGAAATATTTTAATTAAAACTCCTTTTTAACGAGGTTTTTAAAATATTCATTAATTCGCCTCAACAAATTAATCTAGAAAACGATTACTGTTAAACATAAAATGACTTAAAAATTCTCTCTTTTTAAATCTCCAGTTTTTTTTTCTTTTCTCATTTATTCTGTGATAAAATTCTACAGGCATATTAATTATCATAAATTTTAAAGTTATTTAAGAAACAAAGGAATAGAAAAATCCTTTTCCATCCATTTTCGCTGACACCCTTGGTACACTTTGCCACAGGGAATAATTATAAATTATAGTCTTAGTATAAATTTAAGTAATTTTTTTTCTAAAATAATGAATATAATTAATTTTTTTAACCATCCTAAATGAAGTCTCACTCTTTGTGTTGCTAAGATGATTTTCGTTTTAAAGCGAGCTTCAAATGAATAAGTTAACTTTTATAGCCCTAGGTATTTTTAAGGATATTGAATAATGTATTTTTAATTGTACGATTTTTAAAATAGCCTGAATCTGAGCAAAAACTTGAACAGAAACTCAAATTAAGATGGATAAAAATAAAGATATAAAGTAAAAAATTAATTAAATTTAAAAAAAAATAATATCTGGTGATTTAATTGAAATAAAATAATTTTTCAGTTTTATTCCGAGATTTTAATAAACTCAAGATCAATTTTTTGTTAAAGTTTAAAAATTATCTGCATGTAAAGATTTTCATTTATTTAATAATCTCTTAGTAAATGTAAAATATCTTGATATCCAAATAAAGAATATTTTATAGTAAGGTAATAATCTGTTTCTCATATTTAAAAAAAAGAAAGAACAATGCTTTTATTTCTGGCAATCGTGACGAAAAAAATGTTTTGCAAATAATTTTCAAATACACTCTGGTCCTAAATGACTTAATGTGTGCTGGATTAAGGGGTCGGGAACTTATTAAAAATTATTTTTAAAATCCTCCTCCCAGTGGAAACTGATGTAAATATTAAGTTTCAAAGAGTTTTCCCATTAATATTAAAATAAACTCATTGAGGAATATATTAAAATAATGGTAGTTAGACAGAATAGATTAGTAACTTAAAATTTAACTGGATTTTGATTTACGCGTTGCACTATGAAGCAACACAGGACTTTTGGCAAGGGACCTCGTAATTTTGAACCATGGTCAAGTGAAGAGGGTGACACCTGAGCTGGCATCCCCTTTTTTCTTCAAACTTCAATATCACTTTAACTGGAGAACTTTGAGCTACAACAGGCTTAACGTGCACATCTCCTATACGTAGCAAATGTTCTGTGGCACTTGGTTTCGAAACCGCGACTCGAGAATGCAGGCCATGAACTCATGCCCATTAACATTAGGCTACATTAAACTTCTGTGAGAAAAATGGATATACTTCAATATAAAAACATGTTAAGAATAAATTAATAAATATTTTATCTGGTTAATGACTCCAAATAGTGTATATATAGTAATTAACTGTTCTTGTATAATAATTAACTTTTCAAACTGTGAGGCGGGCCCCCTAGGGGGCATGATAACCCAACGATAGGTGCCAGAGCATATTTAAAAGTCGAAAATAGAACATTACTTTAAAATAGTATTAATTTACTGAAATGAAGCTAAACAAAATACATTCTGACATAATAAAAAATAAAATACGCATTTACACTGACATAATACTCTTATAAATGTATCAGTGGTGCACAATGTATTTGATAATTAATTGAACAATACCAAGTTAAGAGAACGTCATATATAAAATTATATAAAAAATTTAATACTTATCTGATAATTTGTACGATTTATTATTAAATTTTTTTGTTGCTTTACGTCAAAAAACATTATTATTGAATTCAATACATTGTTATTGTTTGAAGGGGAAGGAGGCGAAGAAAATTATGACAGAAAATTGGGTCGCAAATATTGAAAGCTTGAGAAACAATAAAGAAAGTTTAATCAGAATGACTGCTTTTGAATAATAAGTTTGACAACATTACCAACAATAAAAGATGTTGAAATATGGCTGCTTAATTTTAAATTATTTGAAATAAGAAAATATTTATTAAAATATTTTCAGATCTGTTGATAAAGATTTCGGTAGTAAAAAATAAAGATTTTGGCTATTTAAAAAAATTACAAATTAATTTAATTTTAAAGGGATGTGCATTAATTTTCAAATATTTTATATTCTGTTGAATAGAAAAAAGTAGTAAAAGCATTAAATATCAATAATTATATTATTCAAATACATAATATGACAATAAGAACTTATTTATATTGTAATACTTTTCAAAGAAGTTCTTTGTTCGTGGTAAGATAGATTTATGGAAATAATCTTGAATCTACTCATCGCATGAGACAAGGAAGAATAATATCCTGTCCAATTCTAATACATTTGGATTGTGATATGAAAAATGAATTTTCTGTTAGTGCGTGATATATAGTATCCGACTGTCAAAAGTTCTGAAAGAATTTTAGCTGTCAAAAAAAATTATAAATCAGAACATAATATAGCGATTTTTCTCTGATGAAAAGTAAAGTTAGAAAGGAAGTATGTAACAGAGCTTTGTAAGTATTTGATAGTAAGTAGTCAACATATTGAACTGATATTTATTGTTACTTTTTTATCCTTGATTATCCTAAACTTTGCTTCATTACTTCTATCAAGAAAGAGTAACAAAGTTAAGAATGCAATCTGATAGGAATTCAATTTTTTTTTTAGCAAAATTGCTAAAAAAACTGTTGAGAAACTCAGAAATTTTAGTCTGTGTAAATTTTCATTTTTACAGGAATTTTATTTCATCTCACACACACACACTATTGATACATTTAAGAACTTGATGTATTAATTATTTTTTAAAATATCTGTAAAAAATAATAAATTTCTTTAGTAAATATTTGTCAGTGATGAAAATCATGGGAAAAACTACATTTTCAATGCAGTAGTAAATCTATTTTAATTTATCAGATAACTTTTTAAACTTAATTTCTTTGTAATAATGTATAAAGAGGTGAAATATGAGCTATCTGTATAGTTTTTTGAAGATTATATGTGGTACTCTGAAAATTAGTTCTCTTTTCAATTGTGTAGAGATCATTAAATGCGGGTAGTTTTTAAAATAGGAAATGGTAGTGTTGTAAACACTAAGGAAATTATGTTCGAAAATTGAAACGTCTAGAAAAAATTTAAATTTCTCAATACTGTTTATCTTCGAAACATTTATTGAGACATTTATTTTCTTCCTTCTCAAGCATTTTTTTCTCTCCATTCTGAAATAAAATGTTCAATTTATTCGTAAATTATAATTATCTAAATTTTAATTATTATTAATTTATCGAATTATTTTTCAATGTATCTAAAGAAATTAAAAAATATATCTTTAAATTCAATATTTTATTATGTAAAATCATATTATAAGGAAACACACATAGAAAATCCCATTCAATATTATATATGTTCAAATTTAACACAATGGAATGAATATTTCACCTTGACAATAATTTCCTTATTAAAAGCGTCACATCATAAAATAATCATTTTAAAGTTTACCTTTTGAGTCATAAATTTTGTTGAAGACAAAGTCATATTATACTCTCCTGATTTCTTTGTGCTTCATAAGAGTAATCTTGTGGAAACAAAAGCTTTTCGCGTTTAGTCAAGCAGATGTTTTTTCAAAGAGAATCAACACTCTATAAGAGGTCACACGCATCAAAACAAAAAATAAAAAATCAAGCTGACTAGAAATAAACCACAATGACTCCTTTAAGCGTCAGTAATTATCACTTAATCAGAAATAATACAATAAATTGTGAAATAATTTGTAAATTTTAGAGATTCGTTTACATTAATAAATTAGAAAATTAATAAAAAATTTATATTAAATATGAAATAGAATTAAAAAGAAATGCGCAAGCATTTCAAAGCAAAATTTTTCACGTAACAATGCATTATTTTCATATTCTCATTAGTATTAATAAATCAAAGAATACATAATTTTCCAAACAATATATGACTCAATAAACTAAAAATGGTTAGTTTAAGCATTACAATGCCTCCTTTTGTGAAAAATGGGGCAAAATTTCTATAGTGGATGTAAAATTCACTTAACTTTTAACTTAAAATTCATTAAATAGAGCATTCAAACTATTTTTAAATAACAGACAGGACGTAACTATAATAACAGCCGTTAACTTACATCATCGTTACTAAATCTGAAAACATATTAATGTATTTTTGAGAAACATATTAATGCTACCGAATGCATTTATTAATTAATTATTTCATAACGGCAAACCAATTACAACAAAAAAAGTAATATTTAAAATAATTTCTTTTAGAACTTAATTAATGATTGATCAATTTATTTGTTCTTCAGTACCACAATTCAGGTTCCTTTGAATTACTAACAATGCGATTATTTTGCTTAGCTAGAAATTTCCCATTCATGTTCCATTTTTTTTTGACATTTTAAAGCAGCCTCGGTACCTTAGTGTTAATGGCAACTAACTTGTGGCCAGAGTGTCATTAGTTCGAGCCCTGTGCTACTGGAAACCCATCGTGTGGAGTCTTCTCAAACGTCTTCTCGTTGGTGTGGTGTGGAAGTTAGGAGAGGTGGTACCAGTGTCGTCCTTGTCACTTGATCATAGTTCAAAATTACGAGGGCCGTCATCAATAACCCTCTTACAGCTTTAAAGTGCGACGTTAGTATAGTTTTAACTCTGATACGGAGCTGAAATGGATCATAATTTTACTATTAAAATTTAACCAGGTTCGAATTGATCAGATTCTGTAACAAAATAAAAATAAAAAATCATTTAATTTATTAATATTCAAAAACATCATTATTTACATCTGACGGAAAAGGGGAGATGTGGGGTGGAATCTTCTTCTCTCGATTTCGGCAAAAACCTAATCAGGTAAAAAATTTGGTAAAATATGTGTTTTCACACTGTACTGGACATTATAAACCCAGCTTCATTACACAGAAATAAATCTGCGTAGTAACTTTTCTCTTCTTTACCCACCCCATTGCACAGTTTTTGATGCAAAATGTTACATTAAAGGAAGCTAAAAGTTCCTTGACCGGTTGTTTTTTACCAATATCCCCTTTCCGTGGAATTTGTCCATTTCCTGTCAACAGGGGGAAAGAAAAATTACTGAATTTAAAATTGGATGACCGCCTCCCTTCACTCCTACCCACCTTCAGACTCACGATCACTTAAAATGAAGGAAAAAAATTGAGAACTTCAAATATGTTAAAACTGGCCATCAGAAATAGTAATAAATTGTCCTGAGGATAATATGTTGCTACAAGAAGGTCTTCTAGTAGTAAAGTACGAGTTGGGTGCAAGCTTTGTCAATGATGATCCTGGATATGGTTTAACTGGAACAGCAGATGAAAGACATGTTAAATGTGGACACACAGTTTTAGAAGTTGAATATCGGCCACCTTCAGTTGGCCGGCGACTAAGCGAGGTGCCGGGTCTCCACGGCCGCCGAGCTAGCTGCCGCACTCCATGATTTAGTCGGCTGACCTCAAGCCTCTGGTATCAGAGGCTGTTTTCGGCTGGCATAGACTATCATTTCTACCTCTATTTTTCACACCTCATGCACAACACAAAGCATACAAACCAAAGGCTCCAGCAATTTAAATTTTTCTCAAGATTGCATTCCTAATTTTTATTTCTTTAATTTATTTTTCAAATTTTTTCCTCATTTATATTACCTCAAATCTTACAATGGCAAATTATTCAGTAAAGTCAACAACCAATTTGTGAAGATAGGGGATAAAGACCTCTTATGAGAGATCATGTGCCCCATTGAACATTCTACGTTCTAGAAGTTGAAATGGATGATAGATGGGCATAACAAAAACCTCTTTTTCAAATGCAGGTGTCATCTGGCATGGTGTGGCTGAGCAGGTGGCTCTGAAACTCCTTTTCAAATGCAGGTGTTATGTTGCATGATGTGGCAGTTTGGGTGACTCGATTGACTTTCTCCTCTCCCACAGTGATATCCTTGACTGGTCTATGTTGTTCTTCTGGATGTGTCTTTAAAAAAAGGGTGGGGCGATGAATTCTCCAAAAGGCTGATGATAAATGATATTAAACAATATACACGCTTTGAGATTCGCCTCTAATCCGCACTCTCCTTTCCCACAATAGCCCTCGTGTTGCTCTTTAGTGTGACGGTAACAAACATTCACTTTCTCACTTGACAATTAAAAGTTATATACCAACCGTTGCTCTAAAAACTATTAAAACTTTATTAACCTTGTAGTTACGAAGCATTGATAGGTAATACAGTAGATAAATGAATTGGTGAAATGAATGAATTCACTATGAAAATTCTGTATCACGTCCACTCTTTCTAATGTTGCTTAAATATTTCTACATATTCCCATAACATAAAATATAAAACGGTACAGCGAAGAAAACATAATTTTTCTGTGAAATAATAATCTGTTTTCTACATTTTCTGTGTTCAAAATGAAATCTTAAAATGTATTATTTTTTTAATCATTTTCAAATATAAAGCATATCAACATCTGACTTTGATTTTGAAAACCTTTTTATTGTTGAATTATATTCACATTGCTAGTTTAAGAGTAATGTATCAAAATCTCAGCAAATTTATTTTTTTTTTTTTTTTTTTTTTTTTTTTTTTTTAGATATTATAATTCGTACAATTCTCTAAGAAAATTAAAATTCATATCAAATGTAAAAAAAAAATATACAAAAATATAAATAATCTATTCATATTGCATTACTTTGGACTCGGAAAAATATTTTATTTTAATTAATTTATATGCAATAAAACACGATAGGACTTGTAAATTTTATTTTCATTTTCGGAATAAATTTAAATTCTAGAAATCTTGTCTAGACTTGTAAAACATAGGGGAAAAATGCTTGCGTGAAATAAATTTAAGATGTGAAATGTAATTCATGTTTTATTAATTTATGGAAAGCAAAATCCACTAGGATTGTTTCTGAGATATACCCTTCTTTTAAACTGAAACTCACAACTTTTCCTCCGATATCTATAAAATGAATTATTCTACTCGTACTTTGTCCAGTGGAAAATAGAAAAGTAATCTAAAATTCATTGGTAGATTTTTCTTTCTGTACTTAGTCTATTTTCAGTGAACATTAAAGTGAAAAATAGCAAGGCCGTTGATACTTAGTCCCTTTGAAAAGGTTTGTCACCGGAAGATGTTCAGTCATAAATCTGAGTTATTTCTTTCTACAAAAAGTCAAATGTTTCACTTGAAAGAACTTTTTGGAACTGCATAGTGCTTAAATATGATTTTATATCGAAATGTATAGTTTTTCATGATTTATATTATAAAGCACATGAAGACATAGTTTTTTTTTAAAATTAATAATTCAAAGCTTTGTGAAAGACATTTAATAAAAAAAAAGTATAAACGTTATGAAACACTGATACATGAAATAGAATTGGCAAAATAAAGGTAAATTAAATTAAATATTTATTCACAAAACATTACAATAATATATATAACTATTTTAATTATAAGAACAGATACCTGGGAATAAATCAGATAATGTTGATATAACTGGGTTTTACAATTGTAAAAATAAATAAATAAAAGTAACAAAAGTAGAATTTGTTGTAACTTTCTTAAGTTTCTCCAGGAAGATATAGAAAATCTGAAAATAAAAATTTGTACAATCTTCAGTTGAAGATTCTACATCTTGGGATTGTTTGACGAAAGGTTTTAGATCATCATTGCGTTTCAAAATGGTTCTGAAATATCTTATGCAGAATCACCAATGTCAGTTAATATTTGAATAATTTTAAAACTCTTGTAGAATAAATATTCATTTTTTTTTATAAGTTGATATTTTATGGAGGGATCCTTTTTGTATGATAAAGCCTCACCTTGCATCAATTTATAGTATTGTTACAAAAATATTGTTATTAAGAGCCTGAATATTTTGTTAATAACTGAATTTTATGCATATTTTAGCAAGAAAATTTGTTCTGTAGAAGAGACAGTTTAAAATATGGATCAGAACAATGAAAGACTGTATATTATCTAAAAATTTAATTAATTTGTCTGTCTTTTGAGGATATGTATATGTGATATTCTTCTAGAGTGCTAAGGAATTAAACGTTTAAGCATAATTAAAGCTTGTTTTAAAAGAATTTGTTCAAAAAAATTGTCACTTAACCAAAATTAATTTTAAAAAGTATTCAAATATTTAGGCGTAATTAAATTTCGTAAGGTCACGAAATTTTTAAAACTATTTTAAGTTTATTATTTTTTGGTTTTTGAAATTAATTAAATAGAAAATATTCCGTTTATTGAAATTCTTTTCCTTCATATTGAAATTTGGCGAAATTGATTTTATCCTGTGCTGTTAATTTTTCAAAAAGTTATATTATTAATTATAAAATACCAATGCCAAAAATAACATTTCACATGAAATGATTAATTCAATTGATTAAGTGAGTGTTCATTAGCATTTCACGTAAAGAAACACGAGAACTATTGTTGACGGACCTCGTGATTTTAAACCGTGTTTAAGCCACAATGACATCAACCAAAATGACACCCAACTCTCTTAGCTTCCACACCAAGTCAATAAGAAGACTTTTAGCCACGTTAGATTTAACGCTCATCAGCCTCTTTAAACAGCTGGTACATGTACAGATGAATGATCTGGCTATTTTGACTTTAAGATAATATCTGACACAGACAGAAAGTAACAGATGTGAAAAATATAAAGAAATATATAACTCAGAATAGATGTCAAGAAACTAATTCGGTGAATAGCTAAGTACCTAAATAAGATTACTCCTTTGAATTATCTTTAATGGAAAGTGACCAGTCTAACTAAACCCGCTGTAATAAGGTGAAAGTTTACTCTTAAATACATCTTGCTATCAAGATACTTAAATGCGTGTCAATGCTCTGACTTAAAGAGTGGTAGTTAACAAAGTCTCGGGAACAAATTTGATACCTTCTGCTACAAGTCTCTTTAAGCTTCCATCCTAACAATGTTTCAAACTACATACTCCGGATTAAGATAGCTACGACTCAGATATCAGAGTAGGTTTAACTTGCAGTGCATTTTGAAAGATTGAAGACGTAAAGCTAACCTAATAATAACCAATCTTCGTAATTCATATCCAAACATTGCAATCGTATAACGTTTGTGGAATATAATCAATATTTAGAACACATTCCTAGAAATTCTGTGACACTTTATAAGTGTAATTTTCGCTATTGTAAAGGGAAACGTATACATTATGTTATACTATTTATTTCTCTTTTAATAAATACAATTTCTCTAGCACACAATATATTTTATTTACAATAATGAATGCTAAATATTTTGTTTTTAATTTTATTCACAAAAACAAAAAATACATATTTTCAAAATGATTCTTGTTTAAAAGAAGTATATATAAGCATATATTATTTATATATTATTGCGTAGATTTGGTTTCGAGGAATTTATGCTGTCAGTCTAAAAAAAAAAACAGTTTCTTAAGAGCGATACAATTTTTTGTCAAAAAAAAAAAAAATCTTCAAAAATACAGGACGCAGCCGTAAAATTCACACAATAATATTCAGAAGATTTTCATAGCTTCTTCAGCACTCAGGCATAGATATTAGTGTTTAAAAATACAAGTGGATAATAATAAAGATTATCTGTAAGAAACCACTTTGTCGTAGATAAGTGTAGTCTTCATCAGCTGAAGTAATACTGACACAGTTTAGGCAAGTGACCTCTGTTTATAGTCTGCGAGGCTACCTTCCATTGCTTTCTGGAAAAATCCATTTACTTCATAGGTAATAAGGTTATAGAATTTTCCAGTTATTTCGAGAATAATCCATAACGCCACTGTGTCTCCAAAACTGGTCCCCAAAACGGTCACCAATAGATCCTTTGTCTGTATCGCAAATATTTCGTCAAGTTACCATTGAAGTGCCATTATAATGAAAGGGAAGGGGTTGCTTGAGAATATTAGTTTTTATTGTGCAATAAATGCAACAGAAAGAATATTAACTTGTTAAAACTCCAGATATAAATTATTTACATTATTTAAGGTAAAATTAAGCTTTAATTACTTAAAATTCATTATACTATATACATATATGTATATATGAATATTCGGAACATTTTGATGCAAAAATATGAAATGTATTAAAGTTGTGAGTATCATTCTTTAACATAAGGCATTCATACTGTGGTAAAATAAAAACACATGTTAAGTTATTGTATTACGATAAATATATTGAAAAATATTATGAGATATGAATACACATTAAAAACCTTAAGCAATTATTACCTCAAAAATTCAAAAAAACTTTTTTAAATAATTAAAAACTACTGACGCAAACGTTAAATAAGTCTAAAATTAACAATTATTTTTCCTAAATTAAATATTAACTCGTCCTTTTCCGTTAAATCAACTACATACTCTTCCAAATATTTTAAGAAACTTTTGAAGTTCCCGGTCCTTTTTTTATTATTTGAAATACACGTCAATACGTTTTCATGTCAGGGGTTTTTACTTATTTGCTCCTCTAATCTGGGAAGTCAATGTTTATCGATAAATATTTGTAGTTGCATATTTATCCAGACATTTTTGTATGTGGCGTTATCGACAAGCAGTCTCATATTTGCTTTCCAAACACGCATATATTTGGGAACATACTCCATAACAAATAAAACATATTTATTCTGAATAATCCCATAAAGGGATAGGAAAATGTAAGTTGATATGCGTATGTGAAGGAAATCAAGAATTATATTTTCAGGGAATCCACGAATTAATATTTATTTATTTCTGTCTTCTCTTCAAATTATGAAAAATTTATAATAATTGAAAGAAACTCTTTAGAAAGTTATAACATTTATATCTTATGTAAATGAACCCATTCGAGTGTATTAAAATCATTAAAATACTTAGAACAGTAATAGGACTATATTCAAAAGAGTTTGAAGAGAGGGAGTATACAAAAGCATAAATTGGCAAATTGTAATAAATATGTTAGTCAGCTTTTCTCTTAAGTAGTTTAAGAAAGTTAAGCCCGATTCATTAAAAAACAAGTCTTGAATAGGTTTTTCTGAACCACTAAACAATAGGGATAAAAGTTCTTGCTATATTTATCTTTTCCAGAAAACTCCTTTGTGCCAAAAGAATAAAATTGCTATTAGTATAATCTTTATGGCAAGAATTAGTTTTGTTTCAAATAAAAACAGCTGAAGAAACATGATTTTTTTATCAAATTCTTTTTCAACATGAGTTAAGAACTCTTCCTAAATCTCGAAAAACGAAATGAAATTCGGATTCATGTGTGTGTGAATCACTTAAGCGTTTTCTAATTTTCCACATACATTCTTGTAAAAGTACTCATATTTCTTAACCCTTATGTTATTATTCATACATTAAATTTTATTTATTTTCTTAATTATTTGGTCTTGTATTGAATTTGAGACCCTAAAAAATGCAGATTTAATACCTGATACAGTAGAACCTGTTTTTGTGCGGTTCTTTTTCATGCGATTTTCTTATGCAGTACATGAAATTTAACGGCTTTGGTTCTACTGTAATGTATTGTCTTTTATCAGTGCACATATACGTATATACAATTCAAGGAGCTATGTTCTTTTATTATAAACAGTCTCTCAACAATACAAGCTCAAATGCTTTCTCTCAAATCGCTAGCAGCATGCACTTGATTGAAGACGAAACTTTCAATGACAGTGGCATTATCAATAATTTGATAATTTATGAAGACGGAAAAGAAAAACCGCATTCTTTAAGAGCGAATTAAACATATGCAGGAATTCAGATTTTCAACAAATCGGAATATCATTTTCTTAAAATAGACAGAAATTCCGAAAAGATTTTGAAATTCCAAAAAGAGCTTCGGTCGTGCATATCTGGTTATCGTGACGTTCACAAGCAAATGTCTAACCTACCGTCGTCACAAAAACGTATCATTTACTTTATGGTGACAAAAAATAAATCGATTGAAATGGTATCTTAAAGTGATGAATGTGATTTTGAACTTCACAGGAAGATGCGCGCTTTGGATTACAATGAGTAGCAGTGAATTATGTATGAGCATTTTGAAAATTTCTCGAAGTATACAATGAGAAATTAAATGTTTTTGAAATGTTTCTATGTGGAATCTAATTATTTCTTTTGTTTGGAAGTACATTCGCATACATTTCGTAAATAATTAGCATATTTTTTAAAAGCGATTTTTTTATGCGGTCCCTCTCCACCGCATGAAAAAAATTTTGTAGTATGTCGACAAAATTGTAAATATTTATGAAATTTTCGCATATTTTTTTGAGCGGTTTCTTTTTATTCGGTCCCTATCTAAGGCACACAAAAAAAAAAGGTTTTACTGTACATCATACTCACGTAAATTAAATTTAGTCTATACTTTAAATAATGTTGTTTATGCGTAATATTAGTGGTTTTGAGAACAGATTTAAGATAAAAAGTAGGGAAATTGCCAATATTTGCTGAACATTCTTTAGTTCAAAATCATAATTTTAATGAATAACTTAGAGGCTAGATTATGTTTATGAAAAATGACTTTCACAATCACTTATTTAAAGCTACTAATTGAATTGTATATTATATAAAATAAGCGAAACCACACACACACAAATGACCACATAATATATATCGTATATAACAAATATTTCTGGGAGTATTAAAGAAAGTTTTATAAGACGGTGGCAAAATGAAACGAATTGCTTGAAGTTAATAGATATGTATATTTAAATTTAAATATATATATGTGTATGTTTACTAATTTACTTAAATGTTCTCGCTAGAGGTTAAAAGGGTTTAAATCATTAATAGTCTTGAGCCCTCCATGATTTCGCGTAATAATTAATTTGTAGTACCCCCGCCTAACGGAAAATAGTCATAACTGTATCCCCTAATAACTGAACATCAACGTTTTTAAATCAGCAACCAGGTGTACGAACCAATCAATAGATCCTTCAGCGGAAAAACCTGTGATTTTATTAGCTTCCTGTTGAGCATGACTATAAATAGAATAGATCTCAAGAGTGTAAAAAGCTGCTTTTGTGAACGTCATGTATATCGCGCGTGTTAATATCTTGCTTCGTGCGTTGCTACTTGGTATTTTTTTTTTGTAAACGTTTTTTACGTTACTAAAAAAGTATGGATTTAAAAGTACCAAGCTAACTCATTCCTCAATGACTATAACAGATTAATTGCTACCATCCAACAAAATTTCATATTACAAGAAGAAAATGCATTAAGTTCAGATAAATTGTTTCATATGTGTATGGAAAACTCAAATTTAACGAGCAATTTCTACATTATTCTGTATAACTTTTAAGTATTTATAATGTTTCAAGTTTCTGAACACAATTAGACATTTTTTCTTGTAAAAGATTTCAGAAGATTGTGTGCGCGTGATTGTGTTTAAGAAATCCTTTTAAGAAGAAAGAACTTTTTAGAATTTTTTATCGTTTTAATTGAAGTTCTTTATAAATGATGAAGGGTAGATTGAGAAAAAGAAAACGCCTCCTCTTTTCTTTTCAAAGTTTCTTTTTTGAAAGAATAATTAGATTAATGAAGTATTGGTTTTTGTTAAGCATACGATATTTCGCATTTTTTTCTCATTATTTAAAAACTGTTAGAAAAATAATTGCAGCTAATGATAATTGTTTTTATAAAAAAAAGTGTAGAGACAGATACTTTATTTTATTTATGAAATACATGTACTTTATTCTTTGTTATTTTAATGTTGCTTTACTTACACATCTTCGGCATTTCTTACACTTTTTACTCTGCTTAAATAACATATTAGTTTTATCTTTCTCTAGTCTAGTCAGAATTTTCATTGATGATAAAATATTATTTCTTTAGCAAACAAGTCTTGTCAAAACTCACGATAACATACAATTTTATACTATTTATATATAAATTACATTAAAAATATTTATAAGAGTAGCATAGGTTTTGTTTTATGTTTATATATATTAACACTATATTTTGAATATTTATCATACATGAAGTTGTATTGAAATACAAAATATGTATAAATGGGATACATACAAATAATTCTAGACTTGCATTGCTATTTTAAAACTACCAAGTTTAAATTCAGAGACTAAATAAATATTTTCTGCTTATATATCTTTAAAAATATCTTTTACACAAAATTCACCCTCAAGCTACCTGAGTTTGTGCATAATTTTGAAATTTATTTCGTTTTGCAAAAGATAAAACAGTTCAAAAATTTGCTTTTTCTTCTCTGTTTAAGGTTATTGGAATCTTGATATAGGGAAGAACATAGAATATATATCTTCTATAGGGAAGAACAAACAAAATACATTCTTTGACATAATAAGAAATAAATACTTATAAATGTATCAATGCTGTGCAATGTATTTTATAATTAATTTAGCAATACTAAGTTAAGAACAAGTTTAACAGTTACCATTGATCCCATGGGCTTGTCATGTATAAATTGTATACAAAAATTAATTGAATGGTTTATAATTAATCCATTTTTTGCCGATTAAAATATATGCGATTCACTTCTCAATACCCCCGTTTTCCAGAAAGGCATGCGTATATGATGTATTGGGAAAGGGGGAAGAAAATGAATAAATAAATAAATCATCTGCAATAGGTAAATCCTTCGCAAGCGCTGTCCAGGTCTTTTTATTGCATTCCAAAATCTTCGGAAATTTTTATGACTTATTCCGAAGAACAAAAAAGATCGTACTTCGGAAAGACGTATATATACGTCCGGGGCAGTTGACGCTTTGGCTGAGCAAGACGTTTTCATACGCCGGTGGCACTTAAGAAGTTAAAGTCATATTGTAGCTTTAGTGTCAAAGTATAGTTTTTTTGAATTCAATACATTGTTATTGTGTGTGTAGGGGGGGTGCGATGAAAATTATGATTGATTATTGGGCCTCAAATATTGGAAGTTTGAGAAACACTTCCTAAAAGATAAAACGCAATCTTGACTAAAATTTGTTACGAAAAATGCACTAAACCTTAAAGATATGTTTTACTTTCTTATGCACTATATTTTTATTTTATTCATGATGGAGAGAATTAGACTCTTGCATAAAGAAACAATGCTATTTTTTAAAATTTACATTTCCTCAAATACAGCCTCCATGCATGTTTTATTTTTAAGAAACATTGTCATCGCGGTCATCGCGGTTCCCATTGCTGCAAGAAGCTAACCATCAAATGTTGTGAATTCTTAAAATTCTTCTGGCGTCTAACTGGAATGTCATCAAGGCGAATGCTGGAATATCAGCCTTGTGAGCAATCAAACACTCACCTCATCTTTTAGGAATCCATTCATAGATGATGTTTTATAATTTAATGGATGCCAAGAAGTGATTCACCCTTATGTTTCTTAGCCCTTGTCTACTTGTAGTTACAATACTGCATTGCTACTTTTGGATAGTTCGAGGATCTAAAACATTGTATTAAGCTATAAAGGTTTTACTCCTAGAATAATATAGAACAGCGGTACTTAAACTTTTGTTTACCGAAGATCCAAAAGATTCTGAACACCCCTCCCTGATTATCAACACATGGCTGAGTGAATTTAAAGGATACTTAATAATCCTAAAATTGCCTGTGTTACTTATACAGTATTCTTAATACTGCCGTCTGGGTGGCGTGGTTGGTTTGTCGCTAGTCTTCTACACCCAAGGTTATGGGTTCGACCCCGGCCCAGGTTGGTTTATTTTCATGGTACAGAAAATTGATAGTGGCCATGTCGTATGATTATACGGCATGTGAAATATCCTTAGAATGTCTGTTTTGCTTGGATACTCTCAACAAAATTAAATCCTAGTACAAAATTTGCATCGTCAAGAGCTCAGGTGCCTCTATCTATGGAGGAAACTGGGCGTCAAAATTGCTTGATGTAATTGGTATCGCCTATATGGTGCAGCCCTCTAAAAAGTGGTACCAGCTCCTGGGGAATGTACTAGGTCTGCAAAGGTTTAAAATACCAATAAATATTTATATATGTGCAGCCCCATTGAAAAAAAAATCTTCTTAATACTTCCATGTGTTTCTACTATAATTTTTAAGACTAATGCGTTGTAGTAATGACTATGTAGTTGCAAACAACAATAAAAACTGAAAATTCCAGATCAAAATACATGTTCTAATAGTTTTTTCTTTGGGTTCAATTTAGTGATCTAGTCTAAACGGCCCATTTTTCAATTTTTCCTCGAGGCCTTTCACTGACTTTAAAAGAGGGAAATATTAACGTTAAATAAGATACTCGTACCTTCGCAGGCCCCTAAAAAGGCACTGGGGACCCCCAGGGGTCCACGGAACACAGTTTAAAAACCACTGATCTAGAGCCATATTCATTTATTGAACAGGGTCTCTTGTATTTTTATACAATTGTTTTCTTGTGCTATAGAGAACAGCTTTTGTTTTCTTGACTCGATCTTATCTGAGAATCAAAATACTGCCCAACTATAATTCTTTATTTGATTCCCACCAAAACGAATTACTCATTTAATAATAGTAAATTAATAGAAGCGACTTCGGCAACTAATTTACGAACTAACGAAGAAAATATCTAAAATGATTATTTCTTGAGAAAGTTCGAGATGCCGCGACCAGAGAAGCATAGTAAATTAACAGAACTAGTGAGATACTGAGATGACAGTACGTTTTCATTATCTTCAAATAATATTGTGATTCGGAATTTGAATTGCTGTGTGAACTCTAAATTCATGCTATGGTTAAATATACGCGTTTTATTTTGAATTTTACGAGTATTAATTATTTCCTGTCAATTAAATCTGATGAAATTATTGGATAGCTTCACATTAGGTTAGAATTTACTTTTAAAGAACCAATATTTACCACATGACCTTTTCGATATTTGAAAGTCGACACCCACTTTAACAATATATTTTCATAAAAATATATCTTTCTTAATTAATGACTTTTAATAATTATTCCTTCAAAATTATTACTGAGTATTGAATAAAAAATCGCGCATTTATATTTTCAAGATGTGAAAACGGAAAGGCGTAATTCTCTTTATTTTCATGGGAGATAGAATTGATTTTCTGAAGACAATCGTAAATCATACTTTGGGTTGAGTGTTAATTTAAACTGGAATTTACTGCCATAGTTAGGAGGTTTATAAAATTCGGTGGAAAGTAGTAATCCATTTGTTATCTTTAACATTTAGTCCTGATTTAAAATTAAGCATACAATCACAAATAACCTGAAGTGCTGTTGTCGCCAATTAATGAATATCAAATAAATAAATAAATAACAATATACATTACAGTATACGGAATATGCATTTTTATTCAAAACTTATAATTTATACCTTTTAAAAATATTATAATTCTTAGTGATAATATCTATACGTATTATCGTGTTTATGAGAGTTTTTTACTTATTTATTCTTAGTTTTTCATGTAATTTATTCTGTATTGATTATTGTAATGAATATTAAAATAAGAAAACAAATCAGTGAAGATATAATTATCGATTTATTGAAAATCTATTACAAAAACATCTAAAATAGAACACACACTTTCTTCATGAATTACTGAGTTATTACCTAGAACAATATATCGATTTATATCATATGCATTTGATTTAAATTCGTGTTTCTCTATTTTAAATGAATAAGAAACTTTCCAGACTATTCGCTGGAAAAGATATTCCTTATTTTTTTGTTAATTCTATCAAAATAATGCCGCTTTAACTGAAACTTTTCTAAGCATCGAAAGATTTTCCAATTCCGACTTTGTGCTGAATAATCAATATCAGCCTTTTGCATATACTCGCAGCCGTTGTCTGAAAATAAATGTTCTCTTAAAGAAAGCGGGGAGAACAATTTCAAAACGGGAAGAGAAAAAGGATGCACTACAATACCAGTTCAGTTATGATTACAAAACCATTTGATTTCTAGAAAAAGAGGGGAAAGTTACCAATACCGTCTTAAATCCAGGGAATTTTCACAAACAATCCAAAAACGGGATCCGTTTTGGTGTTTTGGTTTCGCTTAGGGAAAAACTGAACAAAGTTGCAGACGCAGAGGGAAAAATACAAATAACATCGTCTGCTCTATTCTTTTTTCCCCTTTAAGTTTCTGCACTTTCGAATGTCAATCGTAAGAGCGGGAAAAAAGAACTTAATCTGCATTTTACACAACAAGGTCTTTCTGAATTGTTCGGGACTCTACCACGGTCTGCTTTCACATGACAGAAGAGAAATCTCTTTTCAACACTTCGGAATATTTTTGGAGCATTTCTTTTATGGTTTCTTTTCATCACTTTTAGCTTCCCTGTAAGGAATAAAGATTTAAAAATGCTCTCTCGGAGAAGTTTTACTTATCCTATATTCTTTTCAGGGTATCAAGATTTGAAGATGCGTTATGTCTGTGTCAGTTTTAGTTCGGATTCAATGCTTTGTGGGTCAGATGTTTGTCGACACATTCTGTCCAACTAGAATTGCTTTATGTGCATAAAAAAGATTTATATCTTCTTTTTAGGAAAATAAGAATTTCTAAAAATATTGCATAGAAGCAAAATGCTTGATGTTTAGGCGAAAGTTTTCTTCAAAAGAAAGCTGTAATAATCCTTACATAAAATTTATGGGTATTCTTTGACATGCGATAATATTGTACTAGATATAAGAAAACAATTCTTCTAATGTACTATTATTTATTTCGCATAATTTATGATCAGCCATTATTTCTGAGGTTCTATTTTTTAATATTATTTTAAATACAATACTTGACTCAATGGAAATTTTTAATTTCGTAGCAGATTGACAGATTCAATTTTGTAAAATAAAATCGACATTTCATACAAGAAAATACTTTTTTTTTGCAACCTTATTGTTTTACTACGCATCTTACTTATAATAAATAAACTTTTCCCTCCAGATTATATTCAAGATAGTTCTTAAAATAACGATTCAATTATGCGCATTTCATTTCATGCGAGTTCTTGTACAGTACTGAATTAATACAATTTCATTAAACGATTTTAACTAATTTATTTTTATATTTTAATTGCAAATTTTTAATTAATGTGATACTTAGCAAAACAATTTTCTTCTTTAAAAGCAAACTAGTACATTTGAAAAAATAATTAAATTCCATTGTGATAATTTTGTAATTTTATGAAATGTATAGACCTTAAGAAAGGACTTGATTTGTATTTAAAAGTAATATCTTTTTCACGTGTTACAAAGACAAAAATTAATTAAAAACTAAAATGAAACAAGATTGGTTTGGAAAAACAAAATCAGTGAATTTACTGAAATTTGAAGAAATGTTGATGTGGAAACAATGCACTCGTTGTTTACGTAGTATACTAGAAAACATTAAAAAATCAGGACACTTGGAAAATCAGTTGGGAAGGACAGTTGGAAGTTAGAATCATTGGAATTTTTTTAGAAATAAAAAATACACATATAGCTTTTTATGTTTAATTTTCTGATCCTTGTTGTTTTAAAAGGCTTTATTGATGAAATATGTAAGAAATGTGAATCTCTGTCATGTCATACTAAAGATGTGGAACTTAACTTTTTAAAATTCTACACCATGCCGCAAAGAAAATTTAGAGCCCCTCCCCCACACACAGTTCCATTTAATATATAGTAACTTCCAATAATTCTTTCACCAGTGGAATTTAAAGTCGAATGCGTGACTTTTCATGGCATGGCCAACGGACTACAATAAAACTGCGAACAACGAATCATTTTGTTAGAAAAATCAAATTTAAAACTAGAAATTTTTCTCTATCTTTATAAGCATATTTATTCTCCCATGCAAATACCGAAATTTACTTCAAACACTTAGATTTAAACTTATAAATGCCGTGGATTAGTTTCTTGAAAACAAAACAAAAAAAACTTTGTTTAGCAGATCAAGTACAATTGAGTCAGCTTGAACTTAATAACGATAATTTAACTTTCTGTTGCAACAATTTAAAAATAATTTTAGATGCTGAATTTTCTTTAGTGTTTCAATGTGTTATAGCGTTTTGCTTCAAATTATTCCCATTGTGTATCAGTTAATGCAATTTACAATTTTTATTTCGCTTTTCATAAAACTTACAAATATTGAAGCTTCCAGACTTATAAATTTAGTGAAACTTTTAAGCTGAAATTTGAATGTAATAATTCTGTAACATTATGTGATTAAGCTTATGTAAATCAAGTTAAATTTGTTTAATATTCTCTTCTGTAATGATATTTCAAATGCAAATTATTTCAATCTGGGATTATTTTAAAAATGAATAATCTAGAATATTTATTTCTTTTTTGTTTTAGCTCCCAAGTACCACCAGCGTATATATACGTCTTGCTCAACTGGTGCTTTGAGTGCACAGGACGTATATATCCATTCTTCCAAAGTACGATTCTTTGTTTGTGCTGGTTTCAGTAAAAAAATACCGAATGCTTCGGAATTCAATAAAAAGAGCTTGGCAGTTATTAGCGAAGAAAATTAGCTTATTTTATTTTCTCCCCCTCCCTTCCAATTGAATCGCGTATGCGGGCCTATGTAAAAAACGATAGCACTGGGAAGTGAATCGCGTAACATTTAATTGGCAATTAAAGGGTTAATGTAGAAGCTGATTAAGTATTTTATTCGTCAAAAATAAACGTGCAAATTCCGTATCACTTTAGGGTGCCTCCTCAAAAACCTTTATATTTTATTGTAATTTATGGCGCACTCTAAAGCTACTCGAAATCAAATAAAGATTGACTTTGCAATATTGAATTACAATCAAGCGTCAAGGACGACACTTGAGCTGGCATCCTCTTTTCAAAGCTTCAATACAACAGCAATGGTTTGACTTTAAGTTCTTGACGTGCATGAGCCTTTCTACACAGTAGGTCTTCAATGCCACTAGGTATCAAACCTGTGTCTCGGCAACGCTGTCCACGAGTTAGCGATCATGACCACTTGGCTACTGCAGCCCCACGGGTTAGTGAGTGAATATTAACGTCGCATTGTTTAGCTATACGCGATGGCTTTTGGCGACAGACCTCGTAATTTTTAACCATGGTCAAGTGACGAGGACGACCCCTGAGCTGGCACCCATCTTCTTACTACCACACCATACCAACGGGAGGACATTTGAGCTCTCGACAGATTTAACGTGCATTGCTCCTCTATACGGCGGGTCTTTAGTGGTACTGGGCTGGAACTCCTGACTTGCCAGCCATGATCCGATACCTTGACCACTTGGCTACTGCGGCCACACTGAAACCACACAAAAGATATTTAATAATTCACCATTTGGTTAATTATTATAAATATTTCTCTTAAAAGCTTTTTGTTTTAAATGATTTCACCCGTTTTTTTTTTCATTTATTGTTGTGGAAAATATATTTGGTTAATATATTGTGTACAACAATAAATGAAAAAAAAACAGGAGAAATAATTAAATTAAGTTAGAACATAAACTAGAAATGTAAACTTCTCATTTATTTATGTTGGCAATTTTTTCAAATTTTTGACTTTTATATCATAAATTTCTCATTCGTACCAATTTATAAAAATGTCCTTAGAAGCCACTGTTTTATCATAACTTCTTTAAACCCCATTATAAGAAGGACACAAAAGTACAGCACTTCAAATGTAACTTGACCTCCTGGAATATTCCTAAAACTCCTTTTACGAAGTCATGAATTTCGGAATTCTTTTTTTTTTTCGTTTTAAGATTTTTACATATTTTAGGGATTTTTTTACATGTATCGATCATGAACTATGCACCACAAAGAATGTTTTTTTTCCATTACCGAGGGACATGTTTTGCTGTTTGACGGTTTTATCTACTCTACTCCTAAGAGCTTAGAAATTTTTTTTCCAGTGACATGGCTGCTGTTCTTTTTTGCTCTTTGCTCACATTTGTGTATTTATGAGCCAGATAACGGCGTGGGGAAGAAGTTTACATTGGTTTGGCGGGAACTCACGCAAATGTATACTTTATGCGATGGAAGAATGCAAGAAGCACGAAGATTTGTCTTCTTCAAACTCGCAGATTTGATGAAATGAAATACACTTTAAGAGTCATTGAATTCGCGTGTTATATGCTGATTTATGCTGATTTCAGCTTTACTTTTTACTTTATCATCGTTAAATACAGTAAAAAGTGAAAGAAAGAGAAGCCAGGAGTATATATGTAGGAGGCAAAAGGTAAACAAAAGTTTATTTCCAGAAAAAATGGATTTATTCAGAGTTACTTTATCAAAAGGTGAAATTCTTTTAAAAGAACTCTTGACTTTAAAAAAAGTAACCTTTTTGTTTATATAAATTATAGTAAAGAAAATAGTATTTATACACATAAATTAATACTGTCTTTTTAATTATTTTGGAGGAATGTAGCCGAAATATTATATTTGCAAACTACGGTTTGTAGTCAGATTCCGGGTTTGCGTCTGGGTTTCATTAAAGATTCGTCGTGATTGATTATTTATGTACGTGGCTCTAAGAAAGAACCTTAGAACAGTGCGTCTCAAGCTTTCAATATTTTCAACCTAATATTCATTTATAATTCTCATCACGCCCCTTTCCCCCCTCCATACAATAATAATGGATTGAATTCAATAATATTATACTTTGACACTAAAGCTACTATGCGATTTTAAACTCTTAAGTGCCACCGGCGCATGTAGACATCTCGCTCAGCCGGTAGTATGTATACGTATTTCCGAAGTACAAACTTTTCTGTGCACTGGTATCCATAAAACTATTTCGAAGGATTTATAATGCCATAAATGGTGCTTGGCAGTATTTGCGAAGGATTTACTAATTTTAGAGGATTGTTTAACTATTCCTTTTCTCCCCTCCCCCCAAATTATTACATCACATACGCACGCTTCCGTGGAATACAGTGGCGTCGGGGAACGAATCACGCAACTTTCAATCGGCAGTTAAGGGATTAATTATAAATCGTTCAAAATATCAAGACAAGTGTATAACTTTTGTGTGTAATTTTATATATGACAAGCGCATGAGGTAACAGGTAATTATTAAGCTTGTTCTTCGTATAGTATTGTTAAAATAATTATAAAATACATTGTGCAGTACAGATATATTTATATGTTAAAAGTGTTAATGTATATTTTATTTTTTATTTTGTCAAAATGTATTTTGTTTATTTACTTTTAGTAAATTAATATATTTTTTTAAATAATCTTTTGTTTTCGATTTTTCAATATGCTCGAGCTCCCCTAGAGAGGTGCACCCTATAGTTTGAGAAAGAGCTATTTGCAAAATATCTATAATTTTGAAAGTGTACACCGACATGTATGTAATATACATTCATCCTTTTTACGGAAAATCTTCAGAAATAACAGAGTTCGAACTATGATTCGATAAAACAATGCTTGCCATGAGTTTCTGACCATAGCCAGTTGAGTTACAGAACACAAGATCCGTCGTGAGGAATGATGAACTGATGCAGGGCAAATATAACTCGTCTCAATGTGTTTGTAATGCATCCCTCTGAAACCCCTCGTCTACCCTCAGACCCAGCTAGGTGTGTGGGAGAAACCGAATAATCAGTAAACAATATTTTCTCTAATTATTTTATTGTCACCAAAATATCAAGAAGACATAATAACAATCTAACTAAGATAACAGATGAGATAGTAGAGCACGGAGGTCAGACTCAATAACCTAGGGATAATAATACGGACCCTCAACTGATTCCACGATAACTTAACCAAGCTCAATATCAAATACGTCACGCACTAATACGCTGGACTTCTATTTAAATAAGGATCACGATACCTGTACTTTTATGAAGTTGAGTCTTACACTTGAACCTTGAATGCGATCCTTATCTGGATTTATCATCATCGATTGATCCACTCTCAGTAATCTTCCATTGATAAACTCCAAATGCACTTAATCCTTCCACGATCGTTCACTCTCCAACTAACTCGCCAACTCACTTGTCAACTCGGAATACAGAATTTATATAATATACTTAATTTGCATAATTACGCTTCCGTCACTCGGCAAAAGTGGGTTGAAATAAATATTTTTCTTAGAGTCTTGAAGGGGTTAGTAGAGCCGCGTATAGATCCGTCACATGTTCATGTGTTTTAATGTCAAAGTTATGAAATGTTGTATCATTTTCAATGGCATCTATTCACAGTTTTAGATTTACTATTACTAAAATAATCCCCGTAAGTCCTTTAAGATATTTAATTATATTGTTTCTTTAAGTTAAATTATATCAATTAATATCTTTTTGAAAACAATGTTCAGGATAAAATCAGTCTTTTTAAAATTGAGCCATGAAAAGAGTGGAAAACATGTTAATTGGTATCTTTTAACAAAATTTAAGCATTATATATTACGAGAACTTTGAGATTTTGTAAGTGGTATAACGGAAGACACTTAAATGTTGAAACTTAAATTTAATAAAAGAATATTTACAAAACAAGAACCCATTGTTTTTCTTGAATTTTCAAACCTTCTCTCTCTTAGGTAATAAAATACTTTTATAAAGACAATAGGAAGAGCGAGTCAATTTCGATTTTGCTTTCGAAATGTATTTTGATACCATTTATTATACTTTTCATTCTTTCTTTCGATTTTTTTTCTGTGCTATATTTTTTGTTCTTGCAAAATCAACAAAGGGGGAAGAGTTCTTTGTTTAAAATATTTATCTTCCTAGCAATCTATTTCTTCTATTTATCGAAATCTGCTTATTTTTTAAAGAAAGTTATAAGCTCAACTAGCTTACACTATTTAACATATTATCTATGGTTTCTATACAGCTAAATAAAATGATAAAATTTGTTCCATTATTTAAAAATACCTTTATATTTTACTCGGTCATTTGCAAAATTATTGTTAGAAAAAATTCTATTTTCTGAAAAATTTTCAAAACGCTTTCTTCTACGAATATACTTTTAGACATATACAGTGCTAAAACTATATTGAACTTAAGACAATACATACTTTAAAAAACAATAAGCTTTGATTTTATTTCTGAAAATGAAACTATAAAATCGTCGGTTAGGTAATTTCTTCGAGTCTTGGAATTATTCAAATAACAATACGCGCCGATTAGCTTGAGCTCCAAAAAGACATAAAATTTTGATTATGTTTATTTCATGTTGCTTAGGTGGAAATTTTAAACTGCAAAGCTGTAACTATGGAATTAGGGGGGGGGCAGGAAAGAAGGAAAACCGACAAGAGAGCTTCGGTGGTTCGAGAATAAATATTTTTCGCGCATGGCAACGATGGATTGAAATATCAAGAACATTAGAGCAACAACTGGATTATGTTTCGCAATTGGTTTAATCCCTTATCATTATATGTCATTTACAGCAAATAAACATTTCGACATGACATGTTTTGCTGCAATTATTTTATACTGTGCACAAAAGCATAATCAGGGACAGTTACGCGTTACATGCCAGATGTGGTCAAACAAGTGACACGACATTGTTTTATTAGATGAATCATGGTTTTGTCTATAACATCATCTTTCCCATAATCGACTTCGGTGGCATTGTTGCAAGGTGTTGTGTAACATATTATGTATTTCTATGCCAGTCTTCTAATCTTAGTGGTGGTGTTTTATGTTATTGCATTTTAATCCCGTACACTTTTTCTAATATATCTTTTTGGTACTCCAAAAAACATAGCAAAGTTTTTGAAGCTTTGAAGCCTGTTGCTATCTCTTATCTCCATGTCTTACCCAACGTTAAGTTTTAAGAGGAATAATGTAAGACCATGTGAGGCTCTACAAAGTTTGGCAATTTTGGTGTGTCTTGCCAGGCGAAGAAACTCTTCCTGATCTTTTTCCCTGTAAAGCAACAAATATGGTCGATGATTGGTGAACGACTGGTCTAACATACACTACCCACTATTATGCAAGAGGAAGTTTGATAATCTATGCAGGTACCATGGACCGATATTTCTAAAATTGAAAATACTCCTATTATTTTTCAATGCCAAAATGTATTGTATTAAATACTACTATCCATAACGGCAACAGAAAGTGCTGCTTTCTGGGTTTTTTTAACCAAACAGGACTGTGTTATTTCAATAATCCCACACTTGTGTTTTATGACATGCTCATTAAAATTTATTCTTAAAATCATTTGTCCTTCAGGAAGTTGAACCTAGTATGGTCAGCTGAGTGCAACTAAATAAGTTCATATATTGCCAGTAAACAAGTAATTTTAATACAGAACTCAAATACTCCTCTAAGATCACTCTGATAATGCATCGAAATCCAAGTCGAAAATATCTTAGAAATTCTGCATAGAATTGTGAACCTGAATAAAATTTAAATATTTAATGAACATGTCTACCGGCTCAGCTGTTGGATTAGTTAGATAATCAGAAGTTAAATAAGGAGATGAAATTCAGTCTTCTGGATGTGAGAGTACTCGGTGAAAAGTATTCATGAGAATATTTTTAAATCTTTTTAAGCATCTAAAATCGATAACTTCAAAAATTTGGTAAAAAAAAGCACCCAGAAAGGAAGAATAATTTAAATTTTAATATGATATTCAATGCATTTGAAGTATATTTTAATAACTGGAATCGGTTTTACATATATTATCATTCTAAAATCCCTAAATTCTAAAATTTCTTATTTTAAAGTATAAAAAGTATGACTAAAAAAAGCTCTAAATGCGTATGTGTACGGAATTCGTTAATTTATACACATATACCTAATTTCTGTCAGAATATATTTTTTTCCTTTCCGTGATTTTACTTTTATACGAAATCAAACAATAATGTGATAAAGTTCGTAGGAAGAAAAATACCAATATTTTATATTAAAATACATTCAAATGTTATATCTTTAGTTCTGTTAATGATATTGAAGAGTCTTAATGAATTAATTCTTAATGCTTTCTTTGAGGTAGTGTTCCTTAAGGTAACCGACTTCATTAAGAACTTGAATTTTGGAGAAAATTTGAAATCTTAGCTTTCAAATCTAGAAAACTTAAAAATGGAATTATTAGCCTTGTATTGAGACAATTTCAATAAATAAATGAATAAAATAAGGTAGGCGAACGTTGAATCTTCTCATGAATATAGTTATTTTTTCCTACTCCTTAATATTTACTGCATATATTAAAAAAAGTATTAAAAACATATTAAGAAACTTTAACTTATTAGATATGTTTATTTTCGTTTCCTATTTAATTTTTACAATGAATTCTATTTTAAAAAATGCTATTTTTGAAAAAGTACAATATTTAAAGCAGAGTAACTCAAAGAGTTATTCAATGTATTACGATTATACGAAAGAAAGACATGATTTAAAAGCCGATTTATTCATATTTTGATGTAACATGGTGGAGAAATTTTAACAGGAAACACCGGTTATTATTTTGATTGATAATAACTCTTAAAATAATGCGAATTTTTAAAAAATATGCTACATAGAGAATTCTTAGCTATATATCGGCAGTCTTATTATTGTAGAAACTTTTTCCACAAAAAGAATATTTTGAAAATGGGCTATTTATCCATTTTTTGGCAACAATTGCATTTAAAACTTTTTTATTGCAATAATATTTTTAAACAAGTTTATATGTATTTTTTAATTCAAATGACACTAAATACATGTATAAAAAATCCGTTAACATATGATTTTTCAAAATTATGGTTTCAAATGTGCACAGGTAGTCAAGAATACCTTTAAATACGATAAACATAATCCCCTTCGTAGAAAAGTCACACTTCACTAAAAAGTCTGAATGCTCGTTCATTATTATTGATACTTTTTTCATATTTCTGAAACATATTTTTGAACCTGAACAACATATATTTTTTTTAGGAATTATAAAATAAATTCTGTATAATTTGAAATAATTAGGAAGATATTTATTTTTTAAAAAATATTTATAACGATTATAATTATTGTGAAATAAGTGTAACTTGATAAAAAATGAAAGTTTAATGGTTATTGTAATCTTATATTATTTTGTCATAAGGATTCTGCATCAAAAATAATACATTTCTTTCTCGCATATAATTCGCCCCCAATTAATGACAAGATAACTGTTTAAGTATTGCTAATAAAATATAATACATTTTAATTTCTCACTTGGCTTTTCACAGTAAAACTTTTTGTAACTTTATTTACTCGTACTTGATGCGATTACCATAAAACACTTTTTTCTCATTCCTTATCTAGTACTACTTTTATTCTAACTCGATGTAAGCTTTATGTGTTTGCATAGCAGTTTAAATTAGAATTTTCTTTGAATTCATATTATATTTCCCTTATTCGCTTGAATGTTTCCAGGAAATCTCCCAGAAGTCCATTTTTTTGTTTTTTAAATCATTTCCAATTTTCGGTTCTAATTCGAACATTTGAGACGCATTCGGAGAGTTGCTAATGGAAATCCAATCGAAAATTTCTTAACCTTTATACTAAACAACTAAAAAAAAGATGGTGTATTTGATACTTTACCACATCTTTAAACAAGTTTTGAATAAAAAATTAGGAATTATAAGTTTTTCTTTAATATAAAGTTAATAATAATTGAATATTAAAGATATTAATGCAGAATATTTTATATGTATTATTTCTTCTCTCTCTATATATACACTCATGTCCATGAATTAAGGAAAATTCAGAATCACACAGAAATTGAACTCTAAAATAAAAATTTCACTCTTAAAATTATCACGCACATCTTGAAGAAGAGTATGCAAATTACAGGAAACCACCAGATGGCGCGGATAGTACGTCACAATGACAACAGTGTAAGAGAGGGGTATATAAGGAATGGTGGCAAAGAAGTAAAATTGTTCACAGGCGCTTTAAAAGCCTTTCAGTGCAATAACCGCATAGTAATGACACAATGGAAGCATTTGGATGATTTTTTACGTGGAAGAACTATCGTACGACTGGAATGTGGACGTATCCAGTTGGAAGTATCCGAGGAATTTGGAATCGCCCAGAGTGTCACCTCCAGGCTTTGGTAACGATTCCAAGATGATTATAATGTGAGTAGATGTTACAGCACAGGTCGTCCCCGAGTAACAAAGCCGAATGAGGACCGGTATTTGGCAGTTACTGCCAAAAGAAACAGACAGAGCACAACATCAGACCTGTCTCGTCAGCTCTCTTCAGCTCCCGGTACGACAATTTCAAGGCAGACCGTGTACAAACGCTTAGGGCACATTGATCTATATGCTCGTACACCTGTCAGATGTGTCCCCCTTACCGCAACTTACCGTCGCCTGCGATTAACCTGGAGTAGAGAGCATGCATTGAGGACACTGCAACAGTGGTCTTGTGTGATGTTTTCCGACGAGTCCAGGTTTAGTTTGCAGTCTGATTCACGCCGGACTTTCATATAGAGAGCGCCAGGTACCCGTTACCACCAAGAGAACACCATTAAACGACACCGTTACGGTTGTGCCGGATGGGTCGTTTGGGGAGGAATTATCTTTGGTTCCAAAACTGACCTACTTGTTCAGAGTGTAACGATGGCAGGCCACATCTATCGGGATGTCATTCTGGAACAACATGTACGTTTGTTTCGGGTGCCATGGGTGCTGAATTTCTGTTTATGGATGACAACGCCTGTCCTCACCATGCAAACATTGTCGACGAATGCCTTCAATCGGAGGATATTACCCGTATGGATTGGCCAGCATACTCACCAGACTTGAATCCAATAGAGCATGTGTGGGATATGCTTGGCCGACGAATTGCAGCCCGTCAACCCACTCCCAGCTGTCTACCAGAACTTTGGAGGGCATTGCTTGATGAGTGGTGTGATATTCCCCAAGATCAGATTGATAATTTGATACTCAGCATGCGTAGTCGTTGTAAGGCCTGTATGGCATCGTCCGGGAGACATACTCCGTATTAACCATCATACTAACCATGTTATACTGTTTTTTGTAAGTAGGTTATTTTTTGAAATTTGCACCAGGGAGTAAAAATCGCAATTTTTATTAATTATGTCAAACATATAGCATCTTTTTTGCTCTTTACCTTTTTTTAATAAATAGATTTTATAAATAAGTCAAATTTGTTTAGTTTCTGTCTCTTTCTTTGCCAGAACTTCATTATCCTTAATTTATGGACAAGAGTGTATAAAGGAGAAAAGAGACTCACATTTACTCATCACGATATCTCAAGTACTATTAGACCTACAAACTTGAAATTCGACAAATGTGTTCCTTTCATAGAGTACAGATCTACTAGGAACCAGTTTTGTGAAAATCAAGTCCAAGGGGGGCTTCAAAAGGTTATAGGACATTATAGATAAACAATTACCTTTTTGAACTATTAGTTCTACTGACATGAAATTTGGAAAGCAGGTTTCTTTTGTTGGGCAGATATCAACTGAAATGGGTTTTGTGGAAATTGTTTTAGGAGGAGGATTTAAGAGGGAGATTAAAATATAATACTACTTTAGTTTTAGAAATTAAAGTCTTGTCCTTTTTAAATCATGAAGTGAGGGTTATAAAAAAGTTTTTCTATACAAGTGAACACCTAAAGCTTGGACATAGCAATAATTTATATAAGCAGTATATATTCATACAACATCACAGGAAATACCTGGCAATTCGAGGGAGGAACGGTTAGTTATCCATAAAACTTGTTTAAAGTTAAAAAAAGACAACTACTCAATAAGAATAAGAAAGAATAATGGTAAAAATGGACTAAAATCTAAAAGAGAGTGAAAAGACATCGAAAAAATCAATCGAAAAATCGATATCTTTGAGATAAGGCTTTCATGTACAATATCTTCTTGCCACGATTCTTGACCGGATACTAGATTGCTTGACCGCGAGCAGTAATCACTACGGAATGGGACACCGTTGACGACAAGACTATTAGCCAAAAAACTATTTTTTTCTTTAAAGGTCACCGTCTGGAAGAATTTCCCCTCTTTTCATCGAAAATACTTTCTTATTTCTTTACTTTTTAAAGCAGAATGATATACTTTTCTCCTTTTCTCCCTCCTGTGAAAAAAGTTTTTATGTCGTCATTTCTTTGCCACATCATTTGCTATTTTTCCTCTTTTCAAGAGAGCGCAGTAATTGGATTTTTGATAAGTAAGTGACAACCGGCGTTAGGTCGTTTACTGCAAAATTGAAGGAGCTTCAAAAGAAACATAACAATTGGGCTTAAAACTTCAAATGTTTGTTTTATAGGCTGAAATGTTTTTTTTTATTTATTTATTTATTTTTTTTTGCCTTTTTACTTCTTCCGTCCGTATCCTTTTTTTTCAAATTGAAGTCAGTACTATTTTTTTAAAACAAGGTTCGCTTTCTTTTGATTGTGAAAAATGATTTTTTTCTTAGTGAGGAAAATGCTTTTTCTCGATTATATGGTATTATAGCTCATTTTGCAGCTTCCTTGCTGTCATGAGGGATTTGTTATACTTCCATCTTTCTTTGTATGTAGTTATTGGGTTTCGATGCTTTTTTCTGCAAATAATAAGCATGTGTTTTGGAAAAAAAATTAATGAAAAATCACTGTAATATTGGAGGTTTCTTTGAGTTAAATAATAACGATAGAAAATGGTTTCTTTAATTTATTTTTGTGAAAAGAAATAAAAAGTTACAATATTTTCTTTTGTGTGATTCCTCAATTTCGTATTTGTAAAAGCGAATTTCAAAAACTAACAAAAAGCTTAGAAAATATGTTTTTTTGTTAAAAAAATACTGCAAAACAAGAAATATCCCGATGTTTTATTATTGGGTTAAGTATAAGAATGTTTATTTAAACAAAAATGAAAATATGTTTTGTGAAAGTGGAATAAATCAAATTGTCCCATAAAAATATTTACGAATATGTAGGTGTAGTATTTTCTGCAATATGTGACTGAAGAGAGCCAGAACATTTTCCAAAATTTCCTTCTTTAGGTTAGCTATTTTGCTTTTAAATAATTTTGTATAATATATTTCATAATTGAATTCATGTTATTCCCTGTAGCTTAATAATTATACTACATCGATTTGATAAGTCAAGAAAAATATTTTACAAAAAAGTGCATTTCAGTTCATAACGATTGACTGATTTTTAATGAAATTATTTCTAGATCGACAACTAAAAAATAATATAAGTAGCAATAAAATATATTATCAATGAAAGTATGTAATGAAGCAATATAAAATGAACAATCATATAATAAATTGTCATAAATCTAATGAAGCATCAAGGCAACAAATAGAAGTATGATAAGACAGTATAAGTAAAAAAAAAGTAGTCTCAGAGAGAGTAGTGTAATAGCTAACTCTTAGACTTTTGAACTAAGACTGTAGGGATAGCAAGCAATATAAAAAAAAATATTTTTAAGTCAATTCCTACTTAGATGAACAAAAAAAAATATTTTAGTTTCTTTTTATTAAATAGTTACATAAATGACATACGTATGACAGAATCACAACATTAAGTGGCAATTAATTTTTATTAATTATCATTAAAATATCGTATTGTCATTCCAAACAATCGTGTATTTAAAATTTCAGTTCAACTAAAAGCTGTGAAACGTGAGAAAAAAAATATTTTAAAGTTTGGAACCAAGTCGGTAAAAATGAAACCAACGTGGCTGTATCTGTAATTCCTTAAATAATTAATTTCAGCCAATTAAATTTAATTAACTATAATTAAATTATTGCATTGCTACCTAAAACAATAGTGTATAGAAAATTCCAGCTTAAATGAGCGCTTTAAAATGTGAGAAATAAACCTTTTGACACAAGTCGCCAAAATGGCTGCTAAGTCGCAAATAATGATGCCAAAGTGGCTGTTTTTGTAATTCTTTAAATAATTGTTTTAGTCAATTAATTTTTATTAATTATAGTTAAACTACTGTATTGTCATCCAAAATAAGTTTGTATATAAAGTTTCAGCTCAATTGAGTGTTTCAAGATGCATTTTATTAACGATTGAATATTTGAACAAGAGAAAAGACAAAGAGTTAGCTAATAGTAGGAATTGAAAAATGGTATTAAGACTAGCCAGCCTTCCCCTATTGTAGCTTATACTTCCAGGCTGCAAGGAAACGAAAATAGAGTACGAATAAGATACCTTTAATATTAAAGATGATAAACATAAAACCAGAAGAGGAATACTCAATTGACTAAAACTAAGTTAACAATGCTAAATGTATAGACATAATTTTGTTCGCACTGAAGCTGTACCGAGCTTTGAGAACATTCGGTGAAAGTAACTAAAACGTTTATTCAGAAAATATATAAGTAGCATAGATTTTATTTTCGTAAAAATAACAACAGTGAAATATTAAAAAAAAAATATTTTTCAAGTGTGTAGCAGATATAGAATTTTCTTGTGGTGAAATGCTTATATGTGAATTTTTTTTAACGTTTAGACCAGGTTGCCGCCCAGAACTACTTTACTGTTGACAGTTCGATTCAGATGATGAATGTGCGCATATGTATGGTTTTTTTTTTTGGAGACTTCGAAGAAGATTTTAGGAATCTTGAATTTTCCTTCCAAAGTCAATGTATAGGGTTGTGTGAGTCAAAACCTACAATTTTAGAGTTTCTCATTTTTCTTCCGTGATGTAGATTTTTTTTGGAGAAGGGATTCCGATAAACTTTTAGACTTTAGTGGAAAAGTTTCGGACATTAATGTATGGATAACTCTTAATGCTTTGTTAATAAAATTTACCGGGGGAGCTTTTCGAAAAAAAAAATCTTATATTTAATTCATGCGCAATGGATTGTCTGAGTGTTTTGGTAAATCAACGATAACTTATTTTCCATTCAAGCGTATGATTGTCCTTAAAAGTAATTTCGTTGTGTAAGAAAGCTTAAAAAGAACAATTATTTTGTGCTCTCTTGTCATATTACATAATTTCTCCGTAAATATCTTCATTAGGAAAAAAAAAATGTTTCATTAAATGATGCATATCTCGGACGAGAAATGAAGAAAGATTTCTTCAAATGAACAAACGAGGAAATAAAATAAAAATATTCTAGCTAAGCTATACGTAAATGCTGCCATGGTACATCTGTGAGATTGTTAGTAAATGTTTAGTTTTAAAAAAGTCAAAAATTTTGGATTCTTGACTCTACAAGGGTCCTCTTTTGAAATAGCTTGCATGTTAAGTTATTTTTTTTACGTTCGTCAAAGTTATATATATAGGGACACACACACACACACACAACACACACACACACACACACACACACACCACACACACACACACGCATTTTTTCAAGCTCAACTCAAATTAAACATTTTTTTTTAACTAAGCCGCAAAGTTTATCGCTGGATTTGTGTCTATGAATTATGTATTGCTATGTAAGATCACGTCAGTGATAAATAAGTATAAAAAATAGCAAATAACAAAAATAAATTGTAAATAAAAGAAAATAGTAAATAAAAAATATATTCTTTTTAATTGACTTGCACTTTTCAGTCTTAGGAAATTTTTGATTTTGGACTCATTACGTAGTATTATATACACGATAAAATGTAAAACTTGTCTTAATGATTGTGCAAGGCATAGGCCAATCTATTGATTTTTTTTTCCCAGCTTGTTTTGACTCTCAGTGCTCTTATATACAATTCTAGATCTATTAAAAATTTTAAATTTTAACTGTTATTCTTCTGTATTTTAGAAATTTTTTTTTGTGAATTCATGTTCAAAAGATGTTAATGTGGTGGTAGATAGTTGTTTCAAATATTTTTACACACTTTGAAATTATATTTTTACAAACTTTCGAATGTTTAAGTGAAGGGAAATTTTTTAAAATAATGTATAAATCTAAATTTTTAATTTTAAACTTGTAAGTCTATAAGATACGGGTCTGTCAAGGGCCCTGGTGCACACATGCGTCTTGAAGAGGGGAGGGGGAAATGTAAAAACTTAAACTGATATCTACTCATAATTCGAATCTCCTTTATTTATAACATCATAAATCCAAAAACCCTATTTCGAAACGTGTCGCAATTTATCTTTTTCTAAAGCATTAAAAACATGTTGGTATATTTATTACTTATTTTTTAAAACAGGAGTTTCTAAATTTTTTTAACCCATGGACCCCTTTTCATAGTCAAAACTTACTCACGGACACTTTTTTTATTGTCAAAACTTGCCCACGGACTCCTTTTAATAGACAAAACTTGCCCATAGACTCCCAAGTGAAAAGTTTACATAAATGTGTGTACACAGTATAAAAATTACAAATTAAAAGAAAACATTTTGTTGAAGAATTATTTATTGAAATTATAACTTTTGTTTAAAATAGAATAAAAAATTAATGACTTGGCTGAACTTGATGAGATGTTATGAATAAATCTATGTGTCCGGCTCAATGTTTGTGAGTAGCAACGGCAAATCTCCACGTGCACTAACTTCCAGTCAGTGTTTTTTCTTCTTTTTTTGCGATAAGATTTATAACGGCACTGAATCCATGTTCTACCAATTTGGAAGATGATAAAGTATTCAACGACTACTGTACAATAACCCATAATGCAGGGTATAAAATTGGGGTCTGTTTTTGTAATCAGAATACGTGGTATCCTTGTTCAAACTTTATTTGAAGTCTCTCATTTGTAGATATTTCAATAAGATGTTCTTGTATTAGTATGGAATCACACATTTGTGTTTCGGATTTGAGTTTGTCCGCGCAAAAAAGGGTTTAACACCCAGTCAGGAATATCCAAGTGAATTATTGTTATTTATTTGAATCTGAATAAAAATAAATTTTTTTACATAAAACCTTGCACGGATTCCCTGACGTTGTTCAGGGATCCCCAAACTAATTTAAATTTTCCACGGCCCCCTGAACAATAACGAGATCCCTGAGTGTGTGTGTGGGGGGGGGGGTCGCTAAGGACCACTTTGGGAAACATTGTTTAAGACCTTGAATTTTTCTTAGATTTATTGGTGATTCCATTCAGATTATTACTTGAATTGATCCAAACTAATTTTAAAATGTGTTAAAAATCGAATCTAAGCCAAAAATGAGTGACAGAGTCAAAATATGAAATAAAAATTTAAAAGAGAAAAAAAGACTTAACTAGAAATTAAACTCCATAAATGTTACAGAATTTATTTTTTTATCACTATATAATTAGCAATATAGTCTTTTTTTCAAATTAATGGTATTAGAAATCCCGTGTTCAACTTTCAAAAATTTCACAAAAGAACAACAAAAATAATTCAAAGTACTTAGATACATTTTTATGCAAATATTATGCATAAATACTAATCTAAACAACATCCTATCATATAAAATGAACAATTCAAATCGAATATTATTATAATTTTTATTTTTAAATTTTTTAACGACAAGTATATGGTCAGTCATTTTCCTAGTAGTTGAACTTAGGTAGTAGTTAAAGCTGAATAAATTTAATTCAGTCAAATATTTTACAATTTTATAAAATATAGAAAACAAGTCATAAATGAAATTGTAATACGTATATATTTTACGAGGTTTTTAAAAAACAAAAGAAGAAATAAATTATTTGATATTACAAACTTCTTTATCAAAGAGTTTTTTCGGTAATAATATGAATATTTTTTCAACTATGTTAAAATTAAGTGAATAGAAACTCTCAGAAATTATAAATCATTGTTTTTTATTCAAAATATTTTTTAAAAAGTTGTTTATTACTTAAAAAAATTTTTTTTTCATTACCGGGTTCTATTTATTCACGAACTATTGGTGTGTCAATAAAAGAAATCAAGCATGTATAGTAGCAACTGTAACCGTTAAAAATTGATCGAAAATAATTCTCTCCGTATAGGAATTCTGGAAAATGGAAAACATCCATCGTCGGTTTGAATCGATTGCGTAAATGTCATCAGAATCATTTTGTTACACATAGCAGCCCAAATCGCACTTCATAAATTTTCGGGTATTATTGAAAAACTTCCATTGAATAGTTACATTTAACTAAATTCAGTTCCCTTCGTATCATGCTTAATCATAATATTACTGTTATATAACCGTAGAATTTGCTTGGCGGAATAGACGAGAATTCTTGATTTTAAACTAAAGTGACCTTTCTTTACATTTGTATGGCTCCAGAATTGTCAAATTACAAGGATCATACATGTTTCATCTGTATTAACAATTGATTGCAATGCCAAAAAAAATATTTTTTTGTCATAATTTCCAATAATTAAAAATATTTTTGCAAAAAAACAAATATAAAATTTCGGTACAGATACATTATGTTCATCTGGAATCAGCACATATTATTTAGGCAGAATGATTCTTCAAAATAGATGTATTTATAAGTACCATAAAGTTAATAGAATAAATCAAGGGTTCAATACGTTCTCTGTGATTAAAAACCACAGTCAAAATTATTTTCAGTGTATGATAACTTTTAATTAATTTAAGTACCTTTAGAGACTTAGAGTCTACGAAACTGCATCATAACTTTAAAAATAAAATAGTGATAAAATGCATTTTCTGTTGGAAACTGAAGTTAATTATTGATAAATAAGTAAGATTTATCAATTTCTTGAGTCACATAAGTATGCATCTATGTACCTTGAGTTTAGTTGTATAATAAGACAGATATATAAATGGGCAGCTCTAAACTGCTTAAGATTATCAAGAGATGGTTTTCAGATCTATCTACATGAGTTCTGATTTTAATGCGGTAAGATAAAAACGAAACAACGTTTTTAAGCTAGAAAGCCATGTTTATTAATTTGAAATCAAGTTAGGTCGAAATATATATAATTTATTAGGTACTTTAAAATGTCATTATCAGAATATTTCTTACGCCTACTTAAATAAGTTAGAAAAACATCTTTTTTTTTCACGTGAAAGGGATATGATGTTCTAAAAAGTAATAACAATTATTCTAACTTCAAATTTTTCTATTTTGATCAACTATATCCTTGAGTTATTTGGTTCTATAAAAGTGATATCATTTTAATGTATATTGATATTTACGCCTATTATGCCATTTAATATTTAGCAATATCTGAGATAAGCGCAGTGACGGTGGATGTGATATACGCAGTTTCAACTCCGTCTTATAAACAGGAGAATAGGAGACAATAATATAACTCTTTAAAATGAATGCTTTGTTTCAGAAGTATTTTACAGTACTTAAGCATGATCTTAAAACCTAATCGATTCCTCCCTATCCTTAAGAACATTCGAAACTAAGTAACAACACTAAAATTTTTATTTCTTTGTAATATTTAATTCTGACATAACACATAAATAAACATACACACATTTAAACTTAAAACTCTATATCAGCTCGGTGGCTTAGAGGTCCCTTATTCCCAAGCTTGTCCCTTGCTAGTCCCTTATTCCCAAGCTTGCGAGTTCGATAGATTTTCTGGATGTGAAAATCGTAGGCATGCGTGAGTACCAATATGGCACCAGCACTCTCGACAACATTAAATCACGGCAATATTCAGCATCCAACAATAGCTGGAATTAAAACTAGTTCAAGTGTCAAAAATATGGTAACGAGAGCCGCCAGTGGATCGAGACACCCTGAAATGGTTCTCCCATTTGAGGGACTTGTCGTGTCTGCAGTGACTTGTGTGCCAAAATTCAGCTTATTTCAAAAACACACACACATTTAAACATAACAAATGTTGCGAGAACATAAATATATCTCTAAAATATACTGCTCTAATTTGATAGAAGGAAAACGCGAACATCTTAAACACAATACATTCTATTCATTTCAGTTTCTTTTCTTGAATAGTAGGCTCTTTCAAGGGAAAGGTAATGGTATCCACTGTCCTTACTTTAAAGCAATAAGTCTCGTGATATTATATCTTTGTTGAGTTTTGGGTGGCCATTGGGTCAGTAACATGTACTTGAGGCTTCGCCCAATCTACGAGTGAAGATGTTGATCAAAGTTATTTCACACGTCGCCTGACCTTTCAAGGAGGGCACCATCCAATTGGGAAATAAAGTTGTCACTATCGTGATGCAATTGCAGCATCATCTCAAGGTTTAACATATCAGAAAAGAGCTTCATGTGGTAAATTTCTCCTGATAAAAGAAATTTTCTGGACAAAGCTCAGAACACATTTACTTTTGTGAATTTCACATGCATTTATTTCACTCACGTTAATTGTAGCTGCATCGCTGAAAGCTAATTGATCGGTGGCACATTCATTTTTAAAATGGGTCTGCATTTCAAGAACAAGAATTCAAAGAGCCATTTTTTGCCAAAGCCTGTAGTGTCTTCCAATATTTGCACTTTGTAGGGAATCATTTACAACTTCTTTTTCAAAATTCTTTAGACAGTCGGTTGTAAAATCTGCCTTCCATAACTTACTCTCCCCCCCCGTATGGATTTTCCCAGCTTCCTTGATTAGCCTCGAGAATTTTATTGGCGACATCTACCAATACACTCGGTCATTCTAGCTTTGGAACTTTTCACGAACAGGCCATGATTTCAGATTTTTTTTAAACCAATCGTAAATGGATTTATTGTTTCGAGTTCTTTTTTTTCTGTATTGTGATCGAAAATGCCGTTGCAAATACTGACGGATTTCTTTATGCTCAAGTTAGGAACACAAAAAGCTTTTTCTGCTGCAAATTCAGCCATTTTTGCATTCTACATACTTGCAAGAAAAAACTTTATGTGTGTATCTATGTCTCGCATTTGGAAAATTTGCCTTAAACTGCTCCTGTGTTTTAGCCTTTGGAAACCGTATACCCAAGAAAAAGAACTTAATATATTATAAAATCCAAGAATAAAAATATCACCTTATTTTATTGTGTGTGTTAAAAATAAAGAACTACTGTGTTTTAATTGTGAAAAATGTGCGCATAACTTAAATTTTTAGCGTAATATATGTGTGTGAGAAAGTGAATATGCTGAAAATTCCCTTATTATTTCAAGTTTGAAGAATATAGGAACACTTTCCCTTGCAGAATGAAATTAATGATAAATATTTAATAAATCATGTCATATCCCATAAATTCCGTGAGAATCATAACAATTTATTGAAGAATCCCAGCGTGGTAAACATTAACTACACTTTTAAAAGTGTATGAAGAATTAAGTATTCATCCAATTAGATCCAAGAAAACCTTCATATATTTTGATAGTTATACAAGACTGAACATTTATTCTTAGATTTCATAGTATATAACATGATGACAAAATACAGTTTACATAAAATACAAATTATTACATAAAATAAACTGTTTTCTTTCACCCCAACCAATGAAAGGCGTTGAGACATATACTTAGTTTCGTAGCTTTTCTTACGTTCAAAATAGGATGTATTTAAATAATGTGGCGCTTCGAGAATAATAATTAAAAAGAGAATTATACGATACGATTCAGCAATGACGTTAGAAGGAATATTTACTCATTACGTGTGAAACCTATTCATGACATTATTTAAACCATGATACTTACTATGCAGGGATGTAATGACCAGTTACTTTGAAAATCGCGAAAATAATTTACGTCTAGCGCCGAATTCACTTCTAAATAGTTCAATTAATTATCTTTATGTAGTGGGAAAAAGCTGCATATAGCGCGAATAATGTTGAGACTAATGCTTAAGATCTAGATCATTGAAACATTCCTGTTTAGTTTTTAATTTGAAACTGTGTGAGGTGTCATATTTAATTCTGAAAAATTACTTAATGCTGATATAAGATGTCATGAAAATAAGACTTTCAAAACTCATTTGCTTTTATTTATCCAAAATAGGCTTGAATTTCCGTTACTGTTGCTATAAGCTGAATTCTATTTGTAGTTTATACCTTTATTTATCACCATCTTGACGAATTATTGTTGCCATATTGGATTGAAATCTTTACAGAAAAACCTGCGGTCGGTGCAAATTGCGATAATTTTTTGTACCGTCACCAAAAATGGGAATATTATTAGAATTTCATGTTGAATAAATATTAAAAATTTCTCCTTTTTAATAAAAAAATTTACTTTTTATTTATATTAGTTTTTAGACATTTACTAAATTAGACTTACTTTCTCAGCACAAAAAATAGCTAATAAATTTACCAAATTTACTTTTCGACATTTATTTTCAAACAATTTTAATAATAGACCATATGTAATGTGTAAATTACATTTATAATATAGTAGTATTTTTTGAATTAGCTTTTTGAGCAATTAATACTACTTTTTGAGGTGGTAAAACTTTTATTGTGAAGACTTTTACCAACTGACATGTAACACATGCTTTGTAACTGTCTTGTAATGCATGTAACAAAAATGTCATTTTATGTTGACTATTAGGTATTATGATCAAAATTAAGTACCTACTAAAATTATTATTACTAGTACAATTAGTTCTGGTAATAGTATACAAGGAATTTCTGAAGTACATATTTAGCAATACAGTAATACCCCGAAATAACTCAGATAGCTGGAACTGAGTGATAACCACGTAAATCATATTTGCGTAGCAATACATTTAAATTACTTTTAATTGGGGCCGGAAAAAAAGAAAATAATATTTATAAAAAAATGTTTAGTAGAATCTTAGGGAACACAAATACAAAATCGCAAACCGAAGTTATTTTGATGTAGATATTTTCATAAAATCTAACAAAGTAGTCCATTGGCTCAATTTTTACTTCACCAGCAAAATTTCCACGTAGCATGCTAATAATTTTTTTTATTCCTTGTTTTGTTGAAAAAATACTTTCTTTGTTGGAGTCTGAATTTTCTAAAATTTGTTACCCTTTTTCAATAAAATGGAAGCCTTCTGTCAAATTCCCAACTGTCATTCGATCTTCTGATTGAACTGTAGTCTAAAGACTCAATTTCTTTATGCATTTCTACATGCTCATCAATTGTTAACTCCTAATTAAGTTAATACAACATTTTTTGAACGTCATCACTATTCACTTCTAGCTTTATTTGCCTGGATTCTTCAATCTTCAATAACAACTTCTTCAATAACATTGCCAATTTTATCAGGTTCTGGTTCTAATACCGCCTAAGTTTCAGTGATAAAAAAAGGCCAATGGACAAGATTTAAAATCGCCTAACATTGTTTTCGTGTAAATCGCGCTAGCTTAAGTCAAGGTATTATTATAGGCGAGATAATGTTTTCGTTTTTTAACAAAAAAAAAATCTTAAAATCTTTATTGTTAACAAACTCTAAAAGTCGTGCCTATAAGCTGAAATTTAAGTATAAATATTCAATTAATGAAATATTTCGTAATTCTTGACAAAAACTCTTAATGGGACACAGTACAATTAAATTGACAGAAATCGGTCAAGAAATCAAGTTTAATTTTTTACTCTAAATTATTTTTATATACTTTTCTACAAACTCACAAAATTTGAAAGCTCTAAATTTAAAAAACACATAGTTGTGATAAATTTTAAGTTAGTTTTTATTCACATCCCAATTGCAAATTAAAACTTTAAAATTACTTATCTCGGAGAAAGATAAAATAAATAGTTTGTCTTCATTTAAAACGTTAAATGATTTTTTTTCTATTGTAGCTGATAGTACATGGAATAAAAGTTGGTATGCATTTTTCAATCAAAAAAATACTTATTTTTTGAAAAATAATTGAATTCGGAATTTACACATTTTTTATGGAATTTTCAATAAGCATTGATAAAAAGAAATATTGTACGAATATTAATCATGTTACCTCAAAACCCACACCAACTTTTGTTAGATATAGTTTGATGTACTTGTAAATCAAATTTCATATATGCACGTCAATGTTTGTAGGTGGAGTAGCATTTTAAATTCACTTTATAAATTTCAAGTTTTTCCCTCTAAAAATTAAATGGTTAGATTTTTATAAAACTTTGAGCACAAAATTTGTTTTGCATCATACATACACACAGAAGGCAACCAAAAGAACTATAAAAATCCTTAAATTAAAAAAGTTGTGTAAATCGTACTATATCTAATTGATTTTTTTTATTAAATGTCTTAATTTTTAGTTTGATGCTACCTAACGGAGTACACATTATGAAGTGAAGAGAAAATACTGCTTCATTCTAAATAAGTCTAAAATTTGAGTTAACTGAAAATTAGTAAAAACAAATGTAATTAATCAGGAAAGTAAAAATTGTAGTTTTACGAATATTGTCTAGACCAGTCTGAAATGTATCATTTGCAGAAACAAGTATACACAAAAAGCGCATTGTTATAACAGTTATTTTGGTATGATTAAGTACTTATTTCACCACTATCGACTGGCAACACAAGTTCAATGAAGATAATATAACCCATCACTCAAAACCTTATCAGAAGAAGTAGTTCTTTCCTAGAGAGCTTTCAGCAGGACGTGAAACGCTCGAAAGACACCAATCACAATCAATTCTACCTCTAAATAACGATTGTCTTTCCACAAGTTATGGAATGTATGTTAAAACATTTGGAGTACTTGAGAACATTTTCAAATATATTTTTAGATCTTAATTTTATTTCATTTAAATGCGTTTAGTTGTTTATACATATATTGCCGGTTTTAAAGGACATTTTTGCTATTTAGTTTTATCGTATATGACTTCTATAAAAGTATTTTAACAATGTAGTGAAATTTCCAAATTTTGGAATAAGTATTGGAATTTAAAAAAATCAAAATAATGTTTTACGTTTATTATAGAAATGTATTGGTATAATTTGTGTTTTTGATAACCATACAGTATGTGGTAAAAATAAAAGTATATTTTTCTATTGAAACTTGACTTTCATGTTAGGTAAACATAACATCCATAGAGTAATGTGATGAATATGTAAACTTATATATTCTACAGAACATACAGAATGCGGAAATTAATAAATTATAGTTTATATAAAACGATTATAAAAATCACCCTTTTATAGTTCATCGAACTAAGTTGTAACTTAATCTTTTATTCGCCGAATATGGAATTAGTCACTAAATCTAGAAATAGAATCTGGAATTAGTCATCAGATGCAGGATGGGATCTGAAAATAGGAAATCGTTAATCCTGGTGATCCTGATCAGAAAAAATGGAACCTAATTATTAAACTATTGCATTGTCATTGGCCCTGGACAAGTGAACAAAATTTCGAATTAATCTGACCTGATAAGTGGGCAAAAATTCAAAGATTCTGTTACCTACAAGTGAAGCTTATAAAAGGATGTTAAAATAAATACATGATATATTTTAATTTGATGATGATTAGAGAGAGAGAGTGATTAGTGTTTATGAATTGTACAAGAAAAAAACTTTAAACTTCATTATTTTAATTTTTTTAATAAATTTTCAATGAACAAATATGAAACTCGGTGATATCATTTTGAATTGGCAAAATTAATGTAAATATAATTAAATAAAAATCAACTTGCTTTTAAAAGTAGCGCAGATTTGAAAGTTATGAGATAAAGCACACAATACAAAACAATTACGCTCCAAAATATTTTAAACATTTATACATTGTAGTGATTGAAACATTGTAGTTATTCAACCAGTAAGAACTGTTTCAACTTACGTAAATGAATGAAAAATTTAGTTTTGTAATTGCATAATAATGTTTTTTCAACAAAGAAAAATACTATATATAGATAAAAAATGCTTTTTTTTCTTTAAAGAGATATAGCCTTTTTCAAGAGTGTTTCATGTGAACCTTACAGAATTAAAATTCTTGCTAACTATTTTCAGCATGCTATAAAATGACAAAAGGATTTATTTATAAAAATGGCAATTTTTTCACTTACAAAAAGAAGAGAGTCTTTAACAAATGTGGTGATTATATATATATATATATATATATACAGATGGACCTCTATTTAAAGAATTCATTGTGACCGAGCATTTTGCTCGTTAAAACGGGATCCAAACAAAATACAATCTTTTTGCACTTTCCTTTTGGAAATTCTTTAATAAGTAACCACACAAAAATATCCACATTAGGCATGTAATTATTTTTATTCAACAGCTAAAAATACTATTAGCGAATTATTATGTGCCAGGTAATTGGGAATTTCAAAAACTACTTTGGAAGTCTTTGTGATTCGTGACTCTCTCGATAGAGTTCTTTTTTCGACTTTATGCAATACTGCGTCATTTACATCCTACTGCATAAGGTATTTTTTCGCAGTTTCCAAACAATATAAAGCATTAGAAAATATAACAGTTTTGATAAGAGTTTCATTATCACTTTCTGCCTCAGAATCACAATTCATTGACTCCGACAAATCAGCAGTTTCCTGAACTTTAGTTACACTGTTAAGTATTCTGTCATCAAATGTAATATAATCGGTAAAATCTTAAAATATTCCCCTGCGTTGTGGATTAGAATGAGATAAGAGTGGAGTTTTCTGTCTTATTCAAAACTCACGTGATATGTTACACTCATGACTTATCTGCGCATGTTAAATCTAATAAAGCTCTGCACCTGTCATCGAAAATCTTTTTCCTGTTCCGGACAAACAGATGTCATTTGAAAAAATAATCCAATTTTTTTCTAATACAAACAAATAAAAAAAATTATTTGTTGAAATAGTTCGTTAATTCTGGGTTTATTCGTTAAACAGTTGTTTCTGCCTTCCTTTTTATAGGGGAAAGAGAAAATTTCGTTACATCGTGAAAGTCGTTAAATCGTGGTGTCCGACTGTATATCAAATTGACAGCAGTAAACAATACATTGCAATAAAACGCTAATACCGGTATCAAGATGAATTAATACAACTATGTATTATTTAATAAGTTGTATTTTTGATATATCAAAATATATTCTCGTGAATTTTTGTCACATTTTCTTAAACAGAAAAACATTGCAAAAACTGATTCAAATTACCAACGATATGGAACTATTTGATTATTTTAAAATCTAAGAACATTTGAAAGGAACAACATAAACTGCTTTATTTTATATTTTTAAGCCATTTGAACGAAAACTTTAATAGAGATAAGTGAATGAATATTAAAAAAGCACCATTCAGCTACTCGAGGGCTTTGGCGTCGGACCACTTAATTTTGAACCATGGTTAAGTGACTAGCACGACACCTGAGATGGTTACTCTCTCTTCTAACTTCCACAATACATCAATGGAAGAACGTTTTAGCTTCGACAGATTTAACCTATAACACCCCTCTTCATGGTAGGTCTTCTATGGTACCAAGCTCGAACTCACGGCACGCCGGCCATAAGTTCGTTACCTTGACCATTAGGCTACCACGGCCACCTTTAAAAAAGAGATACGGAACACACTATTCATTAAAATAATACTTCTACTTAAATTAAATAAAAATACGGAGAATAAAAGTAAGAATAAAATGCCTAAGCAATTGGTTTTTTTAAATTGAAATCTGGTGACTTTTTTTTATATGAGAATAAAATACCAGACAAAGTTTTATTCAAATTTTTTTTTACTTCACTACCGCGGAGAGTTGTTAGACAATTATCAATGCAAAACCCGACGAGGGAAAAAAAACTACTCGAATTATTTTTCGTGCCAATTCTCGATACCGATGGAAATGTACTGATTGCAATGCTCTTTTTATTTTGACGTTTGTAATTTAAAAATTTTTTTAATCTTTTCATAAATTTAAAAAAGAATTCTATTTAACACCAATGTGAATGTGAGATATTAAAAGTGCGATAATCAAGACGAACAAGAGGGGAAAAAATCGCACCTTTTTGATGTTAATTAAGATAGGAAGAATCAAATCACACATAGCATTTTATTTTATAGTCATTTTACGAAACTTAAAAGAAAGAGCGATTTAAAGTAGATTCGTGAAACTTTTTTTATGAAGTGAGAAAGTAAATGTTAAAAAATGAATACTCTACAATTCTCCTAATAGAGTTTTTAATAAGAAATTCTCAAAATGATCATTTCGGCCTTAATTTAAGAACAAAATCATTAAATTTAATTGAGCTAATTTCTCCTAATTCCTTTTCTAAGTGAAAAAGTGCGAGATTTTCTAAATTTGTTCAAGAAAGGCAACATTTCTTTAATGCGTGTTCATTTTGTGCGGATCCTTTTTCTTTCCTTAAATAGACAATAGAGCTATTTTTTCATTTAACTTAGTATATTAATAAAACGTGGTTTTTAAATACAATAACGCTTTTAATCATTGCATACCATAAAATCCGGCGTATAACATGCACTTTTTACTCAAAAAATAAGAGGAAAATTTACGGGGGTGCACGTTATATGCCAGGTATGAAAATAAGATGTCTAAAAATAAAAAGAGATAAACATAGGAAATTTAGTTTTACGCATAGATGGAAATAATCTTTATTTTACAGAAATGACTTTTCTTTTATGAACTTAAATGGTTGTAGTTCAAGAGGTAAACTACTTTTTTTCTGAAGCTTGGAATAATACCTCGAATAAATGACTTCGAAACATAAGAGTATTGCATACGTATATTTCAGGTTTCTCTGTAAAAGCGGGGGTGCAAGTTATGCGGAGAATATTCGTAAAGACTAAAAATTGCAGCTTGAAAATATAGGTGAACGTTATACGCTAAATTGTACGGTAGATATTGAGGTTTAAATTATAACTTGGAGTAAAATATTTGTGAAATTATGATAGTTTTAAAATTTAAAAATTCTGATATAGAATAGAAGTCTTAGGTAGTAAGATATTTCATAAAAATATAACAACAATAGAAATTATCAACAAAAAAAAAAAAAAAAATATCGCGATTTTTGTTCTTCGGGGGGGGGGGAGTTTCTTATCGATTTTATTGATTTTCCCATGTATCTTTGAAAAACCAAAAGGCTATACATACTCTTATTTACACATCGTAAATATTCTTAAGAAGTTTACATATTTCTAATGGGTACCGAAGAAAGAAATTAAATTGACAGAATATACTCTATAATAGGGCTCAAATTAATAAGAAATTAAACTAAATATTTTACGATTCTTTGAACACTATTTTTTTAAAGTCCTTTATTCTTAATAAATATGAGAAAATTTTAACACTCTTTAAATTATAACCATATTTTATGCATTTTCAAGTCATTAATTGTTTATACGTTTTATTTACTTATTTTATTCATATTAATTTTATTGAAACACAAAATGTAAATAAACTATAATTATGATAAAATGAGTGTGAAACATTACTTATTTCTAATCATTATTCGAAAAAGCGAACCACACTTATTTTATCTGGAGAAAATTTATATATTTATTTATTTTAAAACTAAGATCCATATTTACTATACTGAAGTATATATTTTTCAGAATAAGCTGTGAAATGCAATTTTTGTTTATCTAAACTCTGTTTGTAATTAAAGAGTAACGCAGAATAAAGCTACTAAATATTAAATTACAATATGTAAATGCATTTATCCTGACATTTCAATACATGAGAAAACATATTTATCCAATCCCGACACTTAAGCGTCTTTATGCTTTTCTTAAATACAGTGTTTCCACTTATTGTTAAATTTAATACATGAAAAAAAATCAGTTTTGCAGCTTACTGCTAACATAAAGCTTTAGAAAACATATCAGCAAGTTATTTTTATGGTGCAGTATGTTTAAAATAAAATGTACACATTAATCAGTACGTAATATTTTCCTCCCATTTCATGTATATGATAAACAACTTTACAACGTACATTAAAGTGAAGAATGTAGCAAAATTTATTTACCTGTGTTTTTGTGTAGAAGATGTAGAATTTACAGGCATTAGGTAGAGAAAATCGATTGAAAATGAATTATAAACTGTTAAATTTTATGCAGTTATTTCATATATTTTAAAGCTGAAACATTATTCAACTCGAAAGTTTATCGATGTTTTTCCATTCTGAAACGCAGAGTTATTTCTAAAATAGAATTATTTAAATCTTCTTATTGTTTCTTAAGATTTTATAGGTTGTTAAAAGAATTTACATTGCTCTTATTTCTTGTTCTTCGGAGTTACAAATTGTAGGAATAAAATGTTTCTTGAAAAATATAATGTTCTGTATAATGAGTATTAAATAACATGTTTTTTTTTGATAGAAATGAAACAATATAATAAATTTAAGAATAGTTTTTTTATTTAATATATTGCAAGATGATTATTTATTTAATACATGATTATTTATTAAATCTTGAAACATTTCTAAGATATTATTTTTTGCCATTAAAATTTTTTATAATGCTTAAAAAATTTTTACAATTTTAAAAGCTGAATTTAAAATTGATTAATTACCGTAAAAATCCTCCGTATAACGCGCACTTTTAACACAAAAAAATAAAATCGAGATTCACAGGTGCGCATTATACGCTGGGTATAAAATTGATAGTTTTAAAAACAAACAAAAGATGGGCATTAAAAAAAAAGCTAGACTTCTACATAGATCGAAATACTGTTTATTGAAAAGAAATGACACACTCCTTGTGAACTTAAAGAGTTGTAATTGTAGATGTGTACTATTTTTTTCTAAAGCCTGGTACAATACATGAATAAAAGACTTCAAAATATAAGAACATTGCATACGTGCATTTTAGGTTTCATCATTAAAAAAGGGGTGCGTTTTATATGGTGAATATAAAAAAATAAAATAAAAAAATAATAATAAAAATTAAAAAATACAGCTTGAAATTATAGGTGCAAGTTATACAGTGGTGCGAATTATGCAACGGATTTTACGGTAATTTAAATTTTACTAAAAATGATTAAATAAATTAATGACAAAATTCTTGTCATTAATTCTTCTTCCCCCCCTCCCAAACTTTAACAAATTATTCCACAAAACATTAGAAAAGTCTTTACGTATAAAAGTAAGATTTCCCAATATTTTCAAAGCTTAAAAATATGCCATGAATAGAAAAAAAGAACTCATTTTCTATTTAACACATATCAAATACAAAAACTAACTTTAGCTTTATCTTTTCCTTTAGAACTTTCTCCCTAAAACAACATAAATATTCGCCTATTATGTTTGTCACCAACATGATAATATATTCATGTTTCCATCAAAACACATCAGCCATTCTCTTTAAAAAAAAACATTTTCTTGGGTACTTGAATGTTCTGGACTAAAATTTATTCAATGTGTTTTACCATACGACATCATTTTTATTAAGGGTACCAGGAAAGAGAGATTTCTACGTTGCAATTCAATTTCAAGCCAAGCGTGAAGTTGACGATAGGTGACAAAGAGGGAAAAAGAGTAAGGAATTTCAACGAGAGTATTTACAATGAGAATTTTTTCTTCTTTGACTCAAGTTTAAAAACTTGTCCTTTAATGCTTAACAAGAAAAGACGTATTGTGAATATAAGTTGTAAAAGCGTTTTGTTGAGATATGTTTTGTTAAACTTGCGTCGTTTTTTCTTGAAGCATTTGGTAGACGAAACGTAAATATTATGTATTGTAAATACTGCTTATGATAAAATTGAACCCTTTGTTGTTTTTATTTATTTATTGTTAATATATACTTTGTATATTTTAACAACAATATAAAAAAACTTTATTAAATAATAAAAGTTTGATCCTTAACTGGAAAAAAAAGCGCATCGAAGATATATAATTCTAGTAGATCTTGTGTATGTATATCATCAAGAGCTTTAAAAGAATTCCATACTGGAGTGCTTCCTTCAAAAGCTGAAATATATTTTGAATACACACGTATATAAAAAAATGTATATATTTATTCTGAATATATTTAATGATAAAATAGTAGAATTTACTAAAATTACAACATTTTAAAATCTATATAAGTTAAAAAGAAAAATGATAAGAATAAATACTCCATGATTATTAAGATTATACCTCTTATCAAAATATTTGTAAAATTATATTAAGATTATGCTTGCATTATTGCATGTAATATTGTAATGAAGACAATATTATGTGTTGTATAGATAAATATTTTTGTATTGAATATAATAAGATTTGCTTGTGATGGCTCTGTAAACTTCGAACTATATTTTTTTTCCTCTTTAAATTTTGAAACACAAAAATATACTTAAGATTTTGAAATTAAACTAGAAGGGATTAAAAAAAAAGTTTTTCAAAGGTATTGCAAACTTATTTTGTTAAGATATACACAAGATTGTATATACCGAGGGAATATAAATGTTGAAAATAGTGTCATCTAGAAAATAATATTAGACTACATAACAATATTTCTTAATATTATAGGAGGAGGAGGAATTAGGAAAATATTTACGAAACAGTAACAACTAGCACAATTTCTTTTAGTAGAAAGTGAAGTTGTAATGTAATTTATTTCCCGTAGTATGATTTTCTCATAAGAATAATTTTAAAATTATCAAGCTGTATTTTAAGAGTTGTTTTTATTACTTTTCGGTCAAAAGAATTTGTAAAACATTTCTTTATTTTCCTTAAAGAATTCAATCATTAATTTTCCTTTTCAATTATACAAATATGTTATAGAATGATTTTGATACTCTATGTGTATGAATAATTTTCATAAAATGTATTATAAACGTTTTGTATAATAATATATTCTTTGGCAATTTTTTTTAATAAATAAATAAATATATGTATCCTTATTATGCTTAGATTTTAAAATGAGTTTTGGTAAAAAAAATCACCAAAAAAAAAAAAGAACTTTTTAAAAAATTATTTCAATTAAAATATCCATCCATAGAGAACAAACGTTTTAAAGAATAAAGATAACTTTTAATTCAAAGAGCAATCTGTATTTTCCATAAAGAAGTTACAGACGTTATAAACCAAAAGCACACACATAAAGATAAAACTACCAAAGCGTCTGAAATACTTACTAGAAGTAGTTTTAAAAAAAAACGTAAATGGGTTTCATTACTTAGTCTGAGAAGCTTCATTTCCGAAGCAAACACAAATGAATTTTTTTCTTCGCTTTAATTGAAAGAATTAATGGGAAGACTCTTAGGCAATGGGGTTTGCTTTTGATGAAGCTGAGAAAGTATCGGGAATAATGTATCCGAAAGAAATAGGTCATGAAAGAGACAACCACTATGGGAATACTAAAAACATAGTTTATCTTTTCTGCTTAGCCAGTGTGACAAACGGCCTAATATTTCACCAGCAACAGTATATCCTACGCAATTCCCTCAATGGACAATGCAGAAAAACACTTCTGGCGGAATAAAGCAAATCTACTTACATTGTGCCCTCAATACTTTCGCAAATATACCCTACATAAAAGTAATTGATTACAATATTTATAGTGGTTGAATCAATACAATATAATCTTACTCATGATTGATTTGGTACTTTGGAATAACTTATTTTAAATTATAAATCTCAATAATTTATTTAAATACTACTTAGAAATTTTTTAAATCTTTTTCTCAGCACATTTATCTTAAGTACAAATACGTAAAATATTGGGTTTAAAAAAATGTTGGACTGAAAAATTTGTAACAATGGAACAACTGCGTGGTCTATCCTCTCATAATCCTATTTTCTTCCGTGCAGCTAAATTAGTATTTTAAGAGGACTCGGCACCTTTTTTCCATTTTTTTTAATTTAAGGGTTTTAAAATATCCTTTGTGTATATTATAAACAGTTGCTATTAAACAAAGAAATTTTAACATAAAAAATAAAGCTAACTTTAAAAAAAAATTTAAAAATTTAAATTAAAAAAATTTTTTTTAATGATTTTTAAACTTTTTCTTCCTTTACAATTATCTTTGTTTTCACACCAAAATTTTTTTAGGCTTATAAGACTATTAGCAATAACTTAAGGGATCGATTTTGCAATAAACAAATTAGTTTTGGGGAAAAAAAATTAAAATTTTTCAACAATGGAAAAAAGGCTAAAAAAGCATGATTTCTGCTACATTTTCTTTTATAAAATTTTTTCTAATCAAAATATTGAAAAATGGATCCCTCATTTTATTAAGTGCATTGTAATAAACATACAGACCAAAATTCAAATTTTTTCATAAATATTTGTAGAAGTTTTGTACATTTAAAGATCGTGTTTTCACGAAATAACTTAAACTGAGAAAATGCAATTTGAAGAATATAAATCAGTAAATAAATATCAAAACAATATCTAAATTTTGTAATAAGTTGTTAATATATTGTATAGATATATACCATTAAAATTAAACATAAAATAATTCAATTTCAAAACATTAAACGAAAGTATAAGCTTTTTATAAAAAGCCTGTCTGACCTCAAAATTACGAAAAATAGGAAATATCATTATCTGACTTATTTTTGCAAGAAACATATATTAAATATATTCAAAAATAAATGAAATACATAGAATAAATAAAATGAAAGTATATGAAATATACAATAGAGAAAATTTAAAAACTTTTTTAAAATTAATTTGCTATTTAATTCAATATCTAATATAAAATAAAGTAAAACATGTTAAGTCTAAAATTCACCATTTTTCCAAAACAGTTTTGTTTTAAAATTTCCCTGCGCCATAAGTCATTCCTTCTCTTCGCTTAGATAATAATTCTTTTCTATATATAATTTTTTTAATAAGTTTAATAACCTTAAGCCCAAGTGGTTTATATCACATTCGCTTTTATGTCCTTCATACCATATGCTGAATTCAGCACTTGACTCGCCTAACTTATTTTTTGCCACAGAGCAATGACGACACACCTTACTCATCACTTCAAAGTCAACGACATATCCGGTGAGCATATCTATAACACACCCTACACCGATGAGAGAGGAGTGACCACGAGTTAGCCACGTACCATCAAAACTATCACTTAGGTCTGTGATATCAGCAGAACTATGAGCTTAATTCTTGTACGCATCTTTAATCTCTCTGTGGGTTTCCGCAAATATGTTTTCAGATGCCAGAGTGTATGCGTTATCCAGCTGTCTTGCACACTTCCCATATGTAGTTGATGTAAAAGGATCCATATTCATCACCACACAGAACTTTTCGATGGCTGAATAACCTTTCCCAATGTGTGAAAAGGCTTGAGTTATTCTCAAATTCACATCATGGCTAGTAGGACCAGACTTTAGAGAAGTATTTACAACAGTTTTGTTTTCATCACAGTTGCTACACAATAGTTTCAAATTGTATGAAAATCCCAACTTGGCTCCAAGCTCCAGTTTCAAAGTTTGTTTTTCGCAATATTGGCACTTTGCACATAGTTGATTATTAACTTAGTTGAAGTCCACTAATATATAATGTCCAACAACAGAGGTATCCTTTTTTATCGCAGTGTTTAATTTTTCCAGGCGTACATTTGACACTAATGAATGTTTAATCACTTCACAATCAACATTCTCTTTACGCCATTGCTTTTCATTCATTTGCAAAGCACGTAATGAACGTTGCCTAAGAGGCATATTAGCGATAATAACAACTGATAAAACTAAAAGAATGAATGAATTATGATTGAAATAGCATTAAAAAATGCTGTTTTAGGTTTTTATGAAATAAAAAATTAATCAAATTAAAAAGCACACAGCAAGCAAAAATGGCAAAGCTAATGTAAACAAACAACTTGGCTGATAGTTACAGTTAGAGCTTAAAGGGTTCTTCTTCTTCTGTGTAGTTGTTTATATAAAATATTGGATTTATTTTCAAGTAAAAAGTGTAAACATTGAGGGGGCATGGCATTTAAACAGCTGTCAAAATATTTAAAATACATTTTACTCCATTTAAAATAATCAGATCGTTTCAAAACTTCGCACAGTTGTGCCATTGATATCAAACTACATTTTAAAGTAAAAATTGAAAAATAGATATTTTCATCGATTTTCGGCTTTTCAAAGGTGCCAAGTCCCCTTAAGCTAGAGCAATGCCTCAATACAAGCGAATGTTACTACCAAATGATATACAAATAGTTAGCCATATAGATAATATGGAGGAATAAGAGAAGATCATAATGCTTGTGGATGGCATTGCCACATCGATTTGTTCCAGATCTATGTTGCCGTATCCACTATTACAATTTAAGATAACGAAAGTGTTTGAGTTGTCAAATCAGAGGGTTTGCATCCCGTTCAGATAAAAACAAAATTTATTCATAGGCTTTAGCTTATCTACTCTGCATATCGTGTAGTCATTCCTAGTGCGTCTTAATAAAAGTAAGTTATTACTTGTAATCCTTATGAGTTTGATTCAATGTCTTCCTCACCTGTGCAGCGTTTAGATCCCCGAGAATTTTGATAATAAACGAAATTTATACCTAAATGAACAAGAGAAGGAGACTCACAGAAAAACAAAAATATTTAAACAAAAGTCTATGCATAAGTATTGAAAATGTTCTACTTACGCGTACCAGTGGCGTAACGTACACCCCCGCCCCGCGGGCCAGGGTGCTAGGGGCCCAAAGCCTAACTACTGCCAAGTACCTACCCTTCGTAAAATCCGACTTGGGGGCCCAAAACTTGATTTTGCAGGGGCACCCAAATGTTCTCCGTTACGCCACTGACGCCGTACTATACTGTTCACCAATCTGTTCAAATTAAAATACGACGCGATATGCAGCCAATAGTTTGAAAACCATTCTCGAACAAGATCCAAGACAGTAATAAAGATGGCAACGTTATTAGACGTCTTTAGTATTGACGACTTCATTTTTCTTGGCGAATTGGTCGACAGTACATTAAGTACCCAAAATTTTATCATTAGAAATGCTTGTAGCCTTTCTGTCAGAAATTAAATGTTTTGTTTATTATTATTTTTGTTATTTATCTTTCTTTACTACTTTTTCTTTAATTTTTTTTTTAATTTATAAAAATATTTACTGGTAATATATTTTTTTTTACGTTTGAAATTATATTAAAGTATTGAATTTTCTTCAAGTACAGTAAGATAACGAATCACTTACATAAAATTTACGGTGACGCTTTCATCTCACCCAAAGAGACTTTTACATTCACGAAATATTTTCCGCATCGTAAAGCGAAAGTATCGATCTAAAATCACTGCATATAGAACTTTTTACTCTCAACGTACCTAAAAGGAAAGAGTTATATGCAAACATATATATCCTACTCCTATCTTTCAGCTTCAGACATTTGAATTGCAGGGAAGAACGCAATGACTGAAGAAAGGGGAAGGGGGAGGATAAAAGGAATAGACTGCAAAAGTGGGAAGTTAAACAAAGCGTTCAGTCGTTGACAAAGTCAATCGGTTTTATTTCCATTGACCATCTGAGACACGATCCCTATCCCTTCGTGTCCATTCACCCTCTACAACGGCCTCAATTTCATGGTACGTTTTGCTTTCTTTCAGAAGACTAGAGCGGACCAATTCTTAGGAGGGCACTCATCTTTCAGTACGGCAGTTCCATCGACATCCCCTTCTGCACATCATGTGATCCAGAAAGATTCTATTCCAGGACAAAAGGAAGCACAAAAGTTTCGATTTTAAAGCCCACCCTCGGTCCGTAGATATTGGTTTTCTTTAACCTTCGATGTTATCGTTCTGTTTGCGATGAGATCGGATGCTAGGTAGCGAAAGGATATGCGTGCAGTATTGTCTGGGTTTTTCATTTATTTTGGTTTGTATATTGATGTGGGATTGGATATCATATTTGTATTGATGAATGTTATTTAGCTGGTATTGGAGATTCTGAATTATGATTTAATTGTGAGGAAAAAGTTGTTGATAAATTATTATTTGCTTTTAAATTGGTGCAAAAATATATTTAAGAATAAATAGAGAATATATTTTTCACCACCGCGCATAAATACTTGAGTAAGAAATTTATGAATGAGATTTAAAAATCTTATAAGTATTAGTATTGAGATTAAAACAGATTTTATTTAAAACTAATCATACAGTATTTGGGAATTTAATCCGGATGAATTTAATCACATTTAATGTCAGAATTCAATCTAACATGTTAGTAAAAATATTTAAATTACATTTCAGCAGCAGTTATCAAATAATAACTAATATCATTTTTAAACTATTCACTTTAAAAAAGTATCCTTTTATTTTAAGGTAACTTTATTGATCTTAAAAATTGTAACATTATGTTATAATAGCAAATAAGTATATTAAAGAATAAAGACTATTTTAAATACTTATATCAATGAATTATACTAAATTATTTTGTTCTGTACACCTGGTTTGATTTCTGGTTTCGCAATTTTAATTATTAAATAATCTTGCCTTAATGATTAAAATAATTGTAATTATCTGTCTATTTCTTTTTGTTTTGAGAAAAAGTGTTAAGTTAATGATAGTAAACACATATTTAACATTTTATTTAACAATACAAAATTTTTCCTTTTTACAAAGATCAAGTATTAACTCTAAAATACTTAGTTTGTATAACTTTCAAAATGATGAATTTTTAAATGATATTAGAAATACCGATTTAATATGGGAATCATTATTTTTTGTGCTCAAATGGTCAAATTTGAATGAAATAAATAAGCATGAAGCTCACTCTAATAATAATCAGGAGAAATTTAAATTCACCAGATAAAACTTTACTTACACACACATGTAGCTATGCAATAATAAATGTTATTTAGACAGTATTGCTAGTTAAAAATATTAGTCAATAACGAATAAATAATAGTATTTTTAATATATTATTTATCATAAGAATCAGTCTAATTATTTCATGAAAACATGTCACTAAAATTTTAAATGCTGTTTCTTGTTACTGAGCACATCATTATTCCAAAGATAAGATATGCTCTATTCTAATTATTTCGAAATTTATTTTTATAGTTTCAATTAAAATAAAATAAATATTTATTTAGAGATACGAGTTTCGCAATTAATATTGGATTCTTTCATTCCTTTTTCTTATCGATTCCCTCGAATTTATAATTAATTAGACAAGAATTGTACTTAAATCACACAAAAATCCTTTCTTTTTTTCTTCTCATCCTCAAATTAAAAATATTGTCTTAAAACAATTCTAAGAACTAGTTTTGTAAGATAATACACTAACCAAAATTTATGTAATTCAAATGCTTGTAAAACTTGATTTAATTTCAAATAAGAAATCTGAAATGAAGTTATTCATTAAAAAATTGTAAAAAAATATATTACAAAATAAAAGGCTGTTTGCATTTTGTGCAGTCAAATTCTTCAATCTAATATAATGTCAAATATTTTTTTAAAATTAATTTGTCTTCATCAGAAAATATTTTGATATTACAAGTGGACAAGATATTGACAAAAGTTTTCATTAAAATATGTAAATTTTGACTGGTATCTTAAACAGTTTTAAAATTTTTAACTTAGAAAATAGTTACGATATTGTGTGTATGGCAATTAATTATAATACTAGAAACGATATATATTTACTAGGCACTTCAGTTTGTTCTACTTTTTAACCCAATGTTTAATTGGTGAAAAATAAAAGTTGATTTATGTCAGGTAAATATTTAGTTTCAAAATTCAAATATTTCTTGAAAATTTATTTAATGACTAAATCTGTTGCTGTTTTTCTTAACAATGCAATAATGTTATTGCACTTCGTTACAAAGTAGCAATACTATTACGTTTATTAATAATGTAATGATTGTGTTATTTTATTTTATTAGTAATACTATTCAACGATGGAATACTATAACGAAATTTTTTATATCAATAATGCAAGTTGTAAAAGAACTATTGCTTTTTTACGAGTTTTAAAGCTTTATCAATGCAAATTATGAATTTGAAGCTAATATAAAGAATTTAAGCATTTCTTATTAAGAAAAGATAAGGCATTTTCGCGAATAAAACATAATTATCTTCTTATAATTTATAACGAAATGAATATCGATTCTAAGAAAATGTATAATTATTCTTCAATTGTATACTCAGATTATTCTGAACGTAGAAAAGATAAGATAACTAAACCTGTATAATTAAATTTATTTATAATTAAGCTTTCTTTTCCTAAAATTGAAGTAACATGTTTGATAATTTTATTTTGTTATATATTAACTGAAGTTAGAGTCATTTTCAGGTATCCTTGAATGGCTATTAATATAAATTCATAGAACCAATAGCAATTAAGAGATTAATTGAGATGTAAATTGAAGTGTGTGTGTATAAAGATTACATTATAAGTAATTACAATTTTTTTATGTAAATATATTTCAGGTTTTAGAAATCTCTGAGATAACAAATTACCTTCGAAGATTAATTCGATCTTTAGAAAAAATCTTTTACTAGTTCTTTTTATTTTTTATGTAAATATTTTTAGACAGTTTGGTATAAGTAGCAATCGCGCGCCATATGTAAGACAATTCATTTTCAAATTACAGAAAAATTGCTCAAATCTTATTTTAACTCACACATTTGATAAGTAGAGAAAACAAATCGTGCCAAAATGTGCCAGCAGATTTTTTTTTGTATCAGACATCTATCCCATATGAGGATAATAATTCGCCACATAGAGATAAATAAAAGTATGTGTTAAGATCCTGCCAAAAGCATTTCTTAAATATAGAAAATTATCAATATTTAATAAATCTTTTACACCAAAAATAACTTTATTTCATGTTCACCGTCTTGTATAAATGTATTAAACTAACTTTGATGACATAGTATACTACAAACAGACATCAGATACGGTATAATAACGTAACTGATAAATTTAAGGTTCTATAATCAGCAGGGTGTGCTATTAGATCTTGTACAATCAAAGCCCGTCGTGCCATGTAACAGAGGTTGATGCACGCTAAATGCGTTTGATTTCCCAAGTTGTCACATTAGCATGGAGAGAAATCTGGAGATTGGGGCGATAATTCGGGAGTCATATTCAAGATTTTATCACGGTGTAAAATTGCAAGTAAGCATTAATGGACATTTTTGGTCAAGTTGATACAGATAGTTTGAAACACTGTAGAATAAGACTTAAACTTATAGATAATAGACTTCTACTTAATCAGTTATAGGCGAATAATTTATAAATTTAAAAAAATAATTCAACCCTCTTGAAAAGATATTAATGAAATGAGTATAGGAAAGTTTACAAATTACTTGTGTTATAATAGATAAAAAATTAATAAAAAACTGAATTATTACAGAATTTTAAAAATTTTGTGAAATCTCTCAAATGTAGGAATATATTTAAAAATCAATCCAATGGACTAAATTTACGTGACGTCATTGTCACATAACCGAAACCATATTTTTCAAGCTAATCAGTTCAAAAATTCATGTGACGTCATATTCACATGATAACTGCAATCACATACTTCCTGCAAGTCAATACATGCCCTTCGCTGAAGTCAAATTTTGATTTTTACAGACACTTTTTTAAAAAAAGTACACTTTTGTGTACAATAGTCACGTACATAAGTAAATAAAATGTAGTTGATTTTGAAATGCACATGTAATGTTAGATTTTTTATTTTTTACTCTTAAAAACTTGAAAATTTTAAGATCTGGACGTCTTTATCAATTTACAAATTTAAAATTCTGTCCAAATTGTGCAAGTAGATCTATTACAAGTTATGCCAGTTGCGAATTCGATGGAAAACGCTGGGAAGCATTTACCTTGTGATCACCATGAATTTAGCTCATTGTATTAGAAAGAAGCAATACAATGCTATGTACATCTACATATTTGTACACAAACATATTTGTCACTATACAGATAAATATTAATACTGCTCTGTATGTCATTAAGATATGTAGAAATAAGATATTAAAGCTCAATTGTGAAAAATAAGCCAATTGAAAAGAACCTTTCACAAAGACTGTATAAGACAAAAGATATATTAATGAAAGAAGTCTTTTATTTCAACTTAAAATATTTACAAGGGAAAGAATGGCAGAACCCACTAATTATTTCAGATTTAACGAAAGTACTTGAATTCTAATTTGAAAGGACAGGAAACCTTACATTTCAAATATATGAATTATTTTGTTCCATAAATAGGATTTATTCCATAAATGGGTAAGATGTAAATTCAGAAAAAATAACAAATTGAAGTAAAGGCTTAAGATGCGGAATTAATTTAGGAACATTAATTGAAGTTTTTCATTCTTAATTTAATACTATATTGAAATTCGTTTTATATTTGTCTTAGCATTTTTAATGGTATTTTTAATGGCATTTGGCTTCACTTTTAATGCCATTGAAAATATGTTATAAAAGTGTCAATACAATATATTTCATTCGTTTTTGAAGTATTAAAAATTAATTTTCAAATCTTAAGGAATGGTATACTGTTTGATGAACTTGCATAAATATTATTCTAAACATTAATTAAAAAATGAAATTTTAACAAAATTTGCAAAGGATAAAATTTTCTGCACTTTACAATATTTAGCTGAAAAGATATTTTTTAGAAAAGATTTATGAGTGAATGAGCAATTTATTAAATTCTGACGTATAATTTTTCATAGCTACTGTTACTAAATTTATGTAAATAATTGTAATTTTAATGCATCCAATTTTATTTTTATATTTTTTGTTGTATTTTTTTCGTTGTAAAAGTGAGAAAAGACTTAGGATTACAAAGATTTAATAATATAAAGACTTAAAAATATTTATGATTGGACTATAAAAGAGTTCTCATAATATGAACTGATTTTCAAAAATAATAAAAACGTACTCTAAAATTCGATTGACGCCGCTGAAACTGCTAAAAGATCATACACATATGTTTATATACTATGACTTTTGTACATAAAATTTGATTTGGAAGGCGGATAAACGATAAAAAAGGGAAAAAACTATTCTAATAAAAATTCTTGACACTAAAATATCTTTTGGAACATTTTCTCACATTTTAAATCGATTCAGAACTAAGCAAAAATATACAGCAACCAAACTTTAAAGTCGAGAAAAATAGAGTTGAAACATTTTTCAGACACTCTTTTCAGAAACAAACTTCTAAAATACAGTTTATTTCCTTGAATAAAACGATAAGATTGTTTGTAAAAATGACTTTGATCCTATTTCGTTCAAATATTATTACATCTACCGAAACTGACACAACATTCCTCTCAAATTAAATATTCAAGGCACGCAATATGTTCCAATACGAACATGGTAAAAATGTAGAAAAATCGAAGTGCGGGTAGAATGTTTAAATATTATAAGTACATTTTGGTAAGAAAATATTTAATCTTGCTTTTTTTTTAAATAAATAAGTTAAAGGGTGTATAAAAGTTATCCTATTCGGTATTAGAAATTTCTCCATATGTTCATAACATTTATATTTCTTGATGTTCAGTTTAGTTTTATTCATGGGGAGGGGGGAATTCTTAGACTGTTTCCTTTTAAAAAAATGTTCTTGTGTTATATTGTTATACATTTAAGTGTGGGTTCTAAAAGAATATTTATATATTTTTTATGTATTGTTTGTTGAATTACGATTGTCAACAGTCAAGTAAAATAAATATATAAGATGAGTATTCTGTAGCTCTAAAAAAATCTTAATTTTACCCGGAGCTCTTTAAAGCAAGAATAATGCATTCAGATTGGTGATTAAAGAGTATGGTTTTTATTTTCGATAAGACTGAGATACCAATAGCAAATGTAATAAAACATAGTCATGTTTATTATTTATTTTCATATATTTTCATTTAATTATAACATTTAAAGTGTTTGCAGATGCTATATATAAAATGTCAAGATATAGCCAAAATATTTTTAGCACACTATAAGTTATTTAAAAGCAGAGCTTCGAATCGTAATTTTTATGTTCTGTCAAAAAAAAAAAATTTCGGTTCAGTTCCGAATGAATAATTTTATTTTATGTATATTCTTATTTGTACTAAAAATATAAGTCTACCATAAACAAATAATGTAATTCTATCAAATTATATAAGATTTTATTCTTTTTTTAATTGGTACACATGGGAATTGATACGATTAACTAGCACATACGCTACGAGGAATGAGCAGAGAATGGTGAACATTGGCATTAATATCCATTATCAAAATCGCATTGGACAACTAGGTTCATTGCTCTGGTTTGTTTATCTAAACATTTTATACAAACATCTGTAGATGATCACATGCTGAGATGTAACAGAAACGTAACAGGCTGATATTACAGCTTTCTACAAGTAATTTCATGCGAAACTGAAACAGAAAAGTACTAGTGAACATCAAAACAGGAAATCGAGAAGCACATGTAATGATGATAATCATAAGGTTGATATTAAATTATAATATATTGATAAGTTGGTGACAGTAAAAATATGACTGAATATATATCGAACCAAAATAAACCGATATTTTTTTCGGTTCAGTAACGGTTTTCGTTCCGACCAAAATAATTGGTTTTTTTCCCAGTTTTTTCGGTTTAGTTACGGTTCGAAGCTGTGTTTAAAAGTAACAAGTTATTGAAGTTAATTTTTTCATTAAAAGTTTTACTAGCAGGATTTCCCTTTTTTTCTGACACTGAATAAATGTTCGGTTTGTTCTTCAATGACATTAGTTTAAGTAAAGAATAAATAATAAAAAAAATTTTTAACTACTTTTTAGATCAATTACTTAATTTAAAAAAATGAAATATAAAATTTCATATTTTTTCACAAATACTATTATGTAGGATACTTCATAAACTATTTGCCAAAACAAAGATATTGAATGAGTGAAATTTCTAGTTTACTCTGAAATACGAAATTTTGAAAAGTTAAAAGACGAATACCTAATTAGGGAGGAAAAAGTTATAGCTTAACACATTGAGATGGTAATAATTTCAATATAACAATACTTGGCTGATGACATTTTTGATTCCATGGCAACGTTCTAATTGCTCGAAATGATTTCATATAAACAGAAATGACATGGGAGCTGGTAAAATGTGTCATTGTGCTTGAATAATAAATAAAATACAAGTAAAATAAACAAAAAAGTCCCTTGTCAGCATATTCAACCCTTAAGAATGATTAACGTAAAATAAAAATAAAACTGTGGTGCATCAGACGTTTATGAAAGATGTAAAATGTAAAGAATGGCATTTGAATAGGCAAATAGGTAAAAAAATTCGAAAAATACTAAGAATTTCAAACATTTTTTAAATATTAATAGAAGAATTCTAAATTCAAAAACCTGATCAAGAAAGTAGTTAAGGCCGTACATTATCATTTTCATAATAACAAAACATAAAAGTATAACGCTTTTTAATGAATTAATCGTAATTCATGAGACAAATATATAAATATCCTCTTTCATTAAAGAATAAAGCTTAAATTTTCGTCATTTAATTAGTGAAAGAAGGTTTGAATGATTATATTCCTTATGATTCTTCCTTATGATCATTTCATTCATATAAGAAAAAAATATTAAGTTTACGAAATTTGGAAAAAATGTTCTATACATTTCTATCATCTGACACTAGAGGAATTAAAATTTTACTCTTTGATACTTAATTAATTTAAGATAATGAATAGCCAATGTCATCCCCTATATGACGTATATATTGTGATTGGTATTCTTTTTTGAAATTTCTCATATAATCATATAATGCATTTATTATACAATTAAAAACAATCCATTTATTTAATTTTTTTAAAAAAAAGTTTTTTTTTGTAACTATAATTTATGTTGTAGCAATAAGATTTAATTTCAATTTCTATTTAAAAGCTATTATCAATGTAATATTTAAGCTTGATATCCTTATTTCTTTTGACAAATGATCTTTGATGACGTATTTTAAATCCTCTTAATTTTATTTCTAAGTAATATATGTATGTTTATAATAGAATTACTTATATTACAAGTTTATATTTGTAAATAATTCAAAAAGTAATTTGCTTGTTGACTAAATAAAAGAGCTGATTTCGTGTGTTTGATACTTCGTGTCACTTGGGCATTTATACTTAAATTGAACCATAATAGCCAAAATAATTCCATTTCATTCATAAGTTTTATCACACTACAATATATCTATGAGGTGAAGAGGTTTGTACTACAACAAATCAGTTTACGCTCGAATAATGCTAAATGACATAGGGCTAATAAGATTGTGAAAATGCCAATGGCAGTGACAAATGGTTCAAGATGACGATGCCATTCTATTAAATGATGCATTTGTATAGTACGATCACAGATTTCGTCTTACAAATACTCATTGGAAGCATGATTTCAAACATTTAATGCTTAACCACACCTGAGGCTATTTGTTCTATAAACTAAAATGCTAACAACGTAAGCTGTCATAAAAATGTCTTAAAATGTAACATTTAATATTACCATCCCGGTGAAGAATTAATATAAATTGATGGTGATTAAAGAACGAATTGACGGTGGTTAAAATAACAAATGACAGCAAACTTAACAGCAAATCCTTAGAAAAACAAAAGAAATATTTTTAAAATAAAGAAGTGTCATTCTAGTAGTATTATATTAGGCTAATTTAATAAACGATTTCTTATTATTAAAACCATAAAATAAGCATCAAAAACAAATTACTAATAAAAAAAATTAGTCCTCACACTTAAAAAAATAGCTGTTAATGTTGCTTGATTTATGACACATATGTTATAGTTAAAGTAATAAACCCGGTCATTGTTAATAATAGCTGACGTTTATTAATAATAACCACGTCTATAAATGTAATAAATAATGCACATTATATTCACGCTAACCAGCTATTTTGGTTAAACTTCAACTCACTAGAATCCCTATACATCAATATGCTATGATAATGAATCTTTTGCTGTAGATATTCAAACACGTTATTAAAAAATCATGGACTAAATAAAATACTTATTTTTATTCACATTCTTAATAATTTATATGTTTATTACTTTTTAATATAGATGTGTATTTTTATAAGCTTTTATTTAACTTGCAATGTATGTATGTAATTTGTTCGGGTGGAATCTTGCAACTCAATTTTGAAGCTGATATCTTCAACCCATTGAGCTGAAATTTTGTATACACGTTTAGTTTGGATGACAATGCAAGTTTTGACCATTTATATTCTGATATTGCTATTAATTAAAAACGTTAAGGAACTAGTTTTGGTTTCCAACTTCGATATGTCTGCATTGTTGTAATAATGTTATTGTTACAAGAATGACAAAAGTTGGCGTCGAAAATTGGTTTTCAGCCAAACTGGAATTTCATAACGTTGCGCTATTGACTGTATTAATAACTTTGTCTAAAAATAATTACATTTCTACAACGTAAAAATAATCTAATTTCTACAACGTTTGCAATTTTTTTACAAATTTCTATCTATTTTCTTGGATTTAAATTCAAAACATAAAAAAGTAGAGCTATGTTTCAAGTAGATTGGCACATTGTATACCTTTCTCGACGCTGCCAAGTTAAACTGAGATGGAGTATTGTAGAAATTCATTAAAAAATTTATCTAACTTTAATCTATGAAACTCAAACAAAAAATAATTACAGAATCGGAAAGATCATTTTTTTATGTATTTTATCCACCAAAAAGAAATCCGCTAGGAAAACAATAAGAGAAAAATATTATCTAGAAATGCAATGTATTTTCAATTTAAAAATTTTTTATATTAAAATGAATGAATTTTTTAAAGAAATTTTCTAATTTTAAGCCTAGGAGTGATTTAAATGTACCTCATTTTATCACCATTAATCTAACACACACTACGACATGTGTCCTTAAATTTAATTACAGATAGAATCTGTTAATTTTATTTAATTTACAATGTATGTATGTATGTATGTAATTTGTTCGGGTGGAATCTTGCAACTCAATTTTGAAGCTGATATCTTCAACCCATTGAGCTGAAATTTTGTATACACGTTTAGTTTGGATGACAATGCATGTTTTGACCATTTATATTCCGATATTGAAATTAATTGAAAAGATATTAACTAAATTAACTATTAACTAATTCACAATTGTCTTACCCCTGTGTGCTGTTTATTCCGCTATGCTTGGCGACGAAAATTGAAGAACCAATAGTTTTGACGTTTTTAAATCAGCAATTTTTTTTTTAAAACTCAGACAAAAAATAATTGCAGAGTTGGAAATATCATTTATTTCGCCACAATACGGCACAATTTTTTTTACAAAATAATACTTGTGTTTTTCAAGATTTTCTTTTAAATGAGTCAAAATTGATACGTTTTAATAAAAAGGATGTTTAAACTGCTGCGCATGAATTTTTTTTGTTTAAATGAATCGACATTCCGTACTAAAACAGCTCATGCTTTGCTCTTTTAGAATCAGTCATTTAAAAAATAAAATGCCCAAAACTTTTTTTTTACAATTTTTCAAAAAATACTCACAATTTTAATTAAACATTTAATAACTTCGTCATTTATAATTTCAATTAATAACTTCGTAACTTATAATTTCATAAAACTTTTTTTTTCGTGTGTAGAACAATATTACCCAAGATCTGAACGAAGATTGAAAAAAATTGCTTAAAAACTACGGATTTAAGAAAAAAAAATGTGTAATTTGTTTAGTATAGTATTCTTTTTCCGAGAATTCATTTAGCTAGACTGTTCGAAAATTACCGGCGAACACCTAGCAACAATGATGCTTAGAATGAGATGAACTGGCTGATAAACCTGTTCAGTAATAACTAAAAAGTATAAAAACTTTTTTAAAAACAAGATTTTATTTAAACGCGCTAAAAAGAATAAAATAAACTTCTCCTTTAAAAATTTTTTTACTATCAACTTATAACATCATTACACAATTCATATGATTTAAAAGCTTGTCGCGAGATTTACTTGTGTAGATAATAAACAAGTAATATAAATAACTTGACCTGATTGATTTTAATTTTTAAAAATTCAAACTAAGTAAATACGAGTACTTAAATCTTGCGACAAGCTTTTATATCATATAAATTGTGTAATGATGTTATAAGTTGATAGTAAAAAAAGTTTTAAAGGAAAAGTTTATTTTATTCTTTTTAGCGCGTTTAAATAAAAGCTTGTTTTTAAAAAAGTTATTTTACTTTTAATTTATTGCTTACTTATTTTAATTAAGTTACATTTTTATTTACTTATATTTGACCATTATTAATGAATATTATATATATAATTTTCGAGCTCTTGCCGACTTCAAAAATACACGTGTAAAAGAAACTTCTTAACGTGTTGAAATTATCACATTGAAAAAACTTTATTGGCAATTTTTCATGATAAACTGTCAATACGATACATTTTCATAAATAATTCACTTTAACAGGCTTATTTGTTTATTCTTATTAATCTCCGTTTATTAATAATAGTAACCGATTAGTCAAATAATCCTTAACGTATATATAAAAAAGAATATACCAAATTTTATGTAAGTATGCGAGCATATTTGATTAACATAAATGATAATTAGTATTTGATAATTAATATTTACTGTTTTAAAAGCATTATCATGTTTTCAATGTGACTCTTAATTTCTTAAAAAATAATTAACGACATTAAGAACACACAAATAATTCCGAGAAAAAGTAGCTACACGTCGAATCTTTCCTTGAAGTGCAATCCAATGATCATTTCATTATCCTTACAATATTTTTACACAGAGATATTCTTTTGCAGTAAAAATATTTTCAGGTCTGCAGATTTTTAAGTTGCTAAACCAGCTCTTTTTTCTCTTAATTGAGATTTTTTTTTCTATCCCATTTAACTTAAAATTATCACGAATCTTTCTATGGTACAATGATAGAACTTGAAATATTTCAGATATTGTAATTGATTTATTCATAAGAAAAGGTAAATTACTATTTACAAATAAGCACTATGAATTGGTACAAAAACTGTTTTTTAGATTATTTAAATTCACTTTATTTCAGAAAAATTTGTGCATATTCTCAAAAGATATATCATAATGTTAATCGTGTATTATATTTTTCCCAATTAATTAGAAACATTGCATTGTTATCAAGGAAAGTTGTATTTAATACTTTCTTTTTATCCATACAAAATAAATCATATTAACTATCAATTTTATTCCAGGATTACTAATATTGTTACGAATTTTGTGTAAACTTGTGTAAATAAATTGTATTTGGATGTGCAATGCATTTATAATACTCTGTGTTATATTTATTTGTTAAAACTAATATTCGTAAGTAACGCCATCAAGTAAACTATAATGGCAATTCAATGGAACTTAATGAAATCTTGGAGATAGAGCCAAGTAGGCATCATTTTTGAGGACCAATTTGGCAACTTGGTGACAATTTGTGGCGAGTTCGGGACCTTCTGGATTCTTCTGCAAATTTGCGGAGAAATCCACTGATTTTAAGAACTATGATGCAAGCGGATTTTTCTCGAAGGATCGGCGAGGTCTATAAATAGAGAGATGCTCACCGAAAATGAGTTAGTATTGTTTTGACTAGCGATCAGTAATCTTTCCTTCACCATGAAGAAAAGATTTGCAATTAGCTCGGCTGTTGAATGGGACGAGCGTACTTGTGTATAATCTTTTACTTACATGCATTTTAGACACTGATGGTCTTTATCTGAGCGTTGTAGAAGGTGTGAAAACCTTCTGATATTTATTCTGCAAATTTTTCTGCTCAACGTAACAACATAATTTCAAGTTTGCATTTAACTTTGATTTTTTCTCATTAATTCTTGTTATTTGTTTCTCAGACAGGAATTAGATTGCTGAATGTTGAGTTTGCTTAAGTATAAAACATGACGATTACTCTAATACGCACGATTATTTAAGAGTCCATGAATTGCATTCACTTAATTAAAAGCACAATGGTAATTTTTTGACAAATATTCCAACCAAATTATTCATGAACTACTATTTGGAAGTGAGGAATTAAAATTAGATAGTAGTTTGATTTTCTTGCAATGTAACTGAATGTTTTCTGCTTCAGCATATAGTTTGTATTCAGATTCAAAATGACACAAATTCCAGTTTGAAGTTGACGGAACACTATACATTTATGTATAAAATAAAACTTTGAATCAGAATTTAACCAAACATTATTTGTCGTAAAATCCGTCCTATAGCACTCACTTTTAACACAAAAAATAAAATCAAAATTTACGGGTGCGCGTTATACATCGGGAAAAGATGAGTATCAATAAGTAGAATTTCGCATATACCTAAATACTGTTAAATTAAAAGAAATTACTGACTTTTAAGTATTGTAAATCTAGAAGTACACTACTTTTTCAAAAGTCTGTGATAATAACCTCGAATAAATGACTTCAAAACGAAAGGACATTACAGTCGTACATTTGAGGCTATTTCATAAGAAAAGGGATGCGTATTATACGGTGTGAATATACCTCAAAATTAAAAAAAAAGGAGCTTGAAAATATAGATGCGTGTTACACGCCTGATTTTACTGTAAATTCTTTCCCGTTGAACTAGGAATCAACATAATATTACAATTTTAAATAAAAATGATTCTGATTGGAATTTTTGAAGTAATACATACACATTTCAAAAATTATGAAATAAATACCAATACCTCATCAGAAAACAGTATTTGGAACCAGCATTTAATCGCTTAATGCAAAAATTCAATCTTTTATTTTTATCCTTCAGGTTCATTTTATAAAATAATGATAATATTACTCTAATAAAAATGTTAACAAACAGAAATGGGAAATGGAATTCAAGCAAAATTGAATTAGAAAAAAAAAATACACAAACTTTCGAATTCCATATCAAATAATAACGTGCTGAAACGAAAAAGCAAAAAAAAACAAAAACAAAAAACAAAAAAACCTAGAACGCAGAGCATGGGATATATTTTCTCCCAACTTGGAATTCCAGAGATGTTTTTTATCATTGAAACACAAGTTCCTTAGCTAGCTTTCTAAAATGAGATAAAAAATAAATAAATAAATAATTCAGATCCAACTAAACGAGAAGGTAGGAAGAAATTCGCAGAGAAAGTCTTTCTTTTAAAAAAGTCAAGTTTCTGATTTTTTGCACCAGGGCACACACATGTTTCTTTCAAATCTCATCTCTAGTACAATCATCAGATAGAGAAGTGGATGAAAAAGAATTAAATTAGATAGTAAATCGTTACGCACGTGTGCATGCCTTGAAAGTAGATCATGCTAGTTTGTTAGTTTGTAGGGGCTTCGTGAATAAGATAAATTACCCCACTGAATGCTTTTGGTTCTTCTAGTACTGATTTCTGTAAATGCTATTCGCAAAGGATATTCATTTTTTTGTATAGTAGACAGTGAATTTTTCACCGAGATTGCTTTCAGAACAAACTATATATCACTTACATTTCTTATATAGAATAGAAATGTCTAAATATATATTTCAAGATTTTGGTTATAATGATCTCTGGGAATAAAAATATTGAATGGGAATACCCAATTACTTGTAGTGAATCTTAGTGAGGTTTCGTTTTTGATTCTTATGTTGAAGTTGAAAATCTTGTTTTTTAGAATTGTTTTTGCTAAATTAAATAATATTTGATTCAGTTATAGATTTGAGTGACAGATGGAGAGTGAAATTGTAGACAGCATTTTGTGGGTTTCTTTTCAGCTATAATAAATCAACTGAACTGTATTTTCCCATTTTGAAGTTCCTGTGGCATAAAGATTTAAGTTAAGAATGTAGTATGAAACACACGAATTTCTTCACGAGGAAATTGAAGTAATTTTTTGTTTTCATAATAGGCATCTATTTATTTTGCCCTAAGGGATTTTTCTATTAAATCTAAAGTTCTAACTGTTTTTCTTTCTGAAATATATTTTTTTATTTTATCCTATATTTACAGTTTTTCACTTATAGTTTCCATTGATGCAATAAATTGCCCGAAAGTATTTAGTCTACTGCATTAACTGTGGTATAGATCACTTTATGTGCATAATATTTTAAAATTTTTCAGCAAAATTATGTAAGTTATATATAATTAAAAGCCAAAATATATCCGCGTGCTATTTGTCACGAACTAATTAAAATAAGTTTTAAACATTCACACAGTTTCATGAGATGGTTATTAAAATCTCTTTCAACAAAAAATATGCAGTACAAATATTAATAATTAATTCTCAAAATACCTATAAAATTTCTATCTTATATTAGGGGTGATATAAGTAATATGGATTAATTTTTGGATTTATAATTATTGAGAATTTAAAACTTCAAGTACATTTAATATTTTGATTTCATGTCTGTTTCCAAGTATTAAATTTCAGCAAAACAGTACATTCTATTTATTTTTAAAAGAAGAGATAGATCTTTTTTTATTAGATCTTTTATTTATTTTAATAACCATCTCATGAAACTGTGTGAATGTTAAAACTTTATTTTAAACTTTTGCTTCGATCAATTTTGAATACTTCAGGTTTAAATTTGTTTTGCTTAATACATAAAAGAATCTCAAAAACATTGTCCAAATAAGCAAATAAGTAAACATTAATATGCTTAAGTATCATGCATATGCACCTCAAAAACTAATGTAAACTTTAAAATGGAAATGATTTTATGATTCCGTTTCCTTTTTTGCGTGCTGAATTCATTAAAGAAATATTCTTATACCTAAGGATTAGAAACTTTTTTTTCAATTCAAAAATTACAAAATTTTAACTTTATATGATCTAAACTATTGTACTGAGTTTCTACTACCCTGACAAATATAGTACCGAGACCCTAAAGACCAAAAGCTTTGGAAAGCCATGGGAAACTATGGCTACTATGGGTCCAATCCCGAGGCACCTGTAGAGAGCTGAGTCTGTTTCCTCGCACAAACCACTAGATGTAACTTTTTGGGAGTATACCTTCACCGACTTGGCCTGGCTGCTGACAAGGCCTATCCACTCTGCAGCCATGCCAAAATGGATAGCGACCAACTGATCCAGTGCACTGGACTCGATGAATACCCGACTGACGATGTCTTCAGACGGTACTGGGAGGGTCGGCGTCAAATAGTCAAGAAGTCAAGCACAGGCATTGAATAAATAAATAGTTTATACTGTTGTATTACATTTAAAATGCTTTAAACGAATTCATAATTAATATAATTTTGTTCTGTCATTTTTACGCTTTTTATAACGTCGAGAATTTTTTTATAAAATCCTCAGTTAAGTTTGTTTCAATAGCAAAATATATGGATTATTAGTCATATTAAACGCAATAAGTACTATTAATAGTATATAAGTATTAAATATGCCAAATAATTTTTATTTTTTAATAGAAATGAATTATTTTGCAAGCTTAAATTTGGCTTGAGATTATTCTGAAATCAGTGATATCCTATTGATTATTGTTTACATTATGTCCCAACGAGTCTTCTGGTTGTTATGTGATATCTACACTCATATCCATAAATTAAGGATAATGAAGTTCAGACAAAGAAAGAGACAGAAGCAAAACAAATTTGACTTATTTGTAAAGTCTATTTATTAAACAAAAGGTAAAGAGCAAAAAAGATGCTATATGTTTGACACAATTAATAAAAATTGCGATTTTTATTCCCTGGAGCAAATTTCAATAAATAACCTCTTACAAAAAACAATATAACATGGTTAGTATGATGGTTAATACGGAGTGTCTCCCGTACGATGCAATACAGGCCTTACAACGCCTACGCATGCTGAGTATCAAATTATCAATCTGATCTTGGGGAATATTACACCACTCATCAAGCAATGCCCTCCGAAGTTTCGGTAGACCGGTGGGAGGGGGTTGACGGGCTGCAATTCGTCGGCCAAGCATATCCCACACATGCTCTATTGGATTCAAGTCCGGTGAGTTTGCTGGCCAATCCATACGGGTGATATCGTACGATTAAAGGCATTCGTCTACCATGTTTGCACGGTGAGGACGGGCGTTGCCATCCATAAACAGAAATTCAGCACCTATGGCGCCCCGAAACAAACGTACATGTTGTTCCAGAATGACAACCCGATAGACGTGGCCTGTCATCGTTACACTCTGAACATACAGGTCAGTTCTGGAACCAAGAATAATTCTTCCCCAAACGAGCCATCCTGCACCACCGTAACGGTGTCGTTTAATGGTGTTCTCTTGGTGGTAACGGGTACCTGGCGCTCTCCATATGAAAGTCCGGCGAGAATCAGACTGCAAACTAAACCTGGACTCGTAGGAAAACATCACACAAGACCACTGTTGCGGTGTCCACAATGCATGCTCACTACTCCAGGTTAATCGCAGGCGACAGTGAGTTGCGGTAAGGGGAACACATCTGACAGGCCTACGAGCTTATAGACCAATGTGCCCTAAGCGTCTGTACACGGTTTGCCTTGAAACTGTCGTACCAGTAGCTGAAGAGAGCTGACGAGACAGGTCTGATGCTGTTCTCCGTCTGTTTCTTTTGGCAGTAACTGCCGAATACCGGTCCTCATTCGGCGTTGAAACTTGGAGGTGACCTGTGCTGTAACATCTACTCACATTACCATCATCTTGGATCGTTGCCAAAGCCTGGAGATGACACTCTGGGTGATTCCAAGTTCCTCGGATACTTCCAGCTGTATACGTCCACATTCCAGTCGTCCGATAGTTCTACCACGTAAAAAATCATCCAAATGCTTCCTTTGTGCCATAACTGCGGTTATTGCACTGAAAGGCTTTTAAAGCGCTTGTGAACAATTTTACTTCTTTGCCACCATTCCTTATGTACCCCTCTCTTACACTCTCTTCATTGTGACGTACTATTCGCGCCATCTGGTGGTTTCCTGTAATTTGCATATTCTTCTTCAAGATGTGTGTGATAATTCCACAAGTGAAATTTTTATTTTAGAGTTCAATTTCTGTGTGATTCTGAATTATCCTTACTTTATGGACATGAGTGTACTATAATTTTAACGAATTAATTGAATTTGCGAAATTTATTTATTTATTAATCTTTAAGTCTAATTTGGACGGATCATTTTGTTATATTATGTAGTTCCTCCTTGAGGCGCATCAAATGAGTTCTGCTAAGAGCCTTTGTGTTTTCCCTTGCGTAAGTTTCTGATGAGCGCAAATCCATATGATGTTCAAGTGGAGAAATTAGAGTGTAACGGGAATATCCAAAAGTGTATGGGTACACGTCTTTTGGTGAATTGATTCAGTTAATAACACCATATGGTCATTGAGTATAAAATCTACATTTGTGGAATTAAAAACGCTAAAATTGGGTTACATATGGCTATTGCGCTGTTCAATATCAGTCATGTAGCAAAATTAATGATTTTAAAACATTGTGTTATTGAAACAAGTAATATTTGTGTGTCATGTGCTTAAAAAAATTAGATGCACGTAGGATTCGTGTTGTCGAACGAAAGCATTTTGTGATTCAAAAGTTAAATTGTTAAAAATAATTTAAAAAAAAGAAAATTAGAATAGCCTTTTGTAGGAGAGGAGGGTAAGAAAAAATGCTTCATATGCTTCTGGAAAGTACTAAAAAAATAAATGCTCAATAATTACAAATATTTACTTTAAAGCCAGTTTTCTCAGATTGTAATATTTTTCATTGTATGTACCTTTTTCTCAAAAACTACTTATAAAATCCTCAAATTTTCAGTGAGCATACTTTTAACATGTTAACACATTTTAATGGAGGGAATTAGATATATCTAGAAAATGTTTTTAGGTAAGATTTTTAAAACTAAAATTACGGAAAAAAGTTGGACATTTTTTAAAAATTCATAATTATTTTAATTTTAAACAAAAAACAAAACCCTTTGTTAAAGTTTAATCGATAGTACACATAACCTGCAGTAAAAATTTTATCCATGAGAAATAAGTAGTTTCTGAGAAAACACATAAACTTACATAATTTAACATGGGCTCCCACGGACGTGCCGGACCCCTTTAAGTCAGTTATGCAATTTTCCCCTAATTAAAAGGGAATTTGAACTTAGTAAAATATAAGTGAGTGAAACATAAATATCCTTCACATTAAAAAAATAATAAAAATAATATTATTTTACTGTTAAGTAAAAGTCTGCGAAACAGAAAAAAAAAAAACGAAATGAAAAAAATTCTGTCCGATTTTCTTTTGTATTATTTGCTATTTTTTTTTTTAACTTTTAGAAGAAAAAAATTAATTGCATATCTCCGAAATGGACTTTTGATTTGCTAGTGCTTACAGGAGCGAAAATAATATCAAAACCTCTACATGTTTTCAGTCACTTGAACATTAGTAATAAAAATCGTTCCCGGAAAGAAGCGTTGGTTGTTACACTCCATTTTCAACAAACCATTACCCAAAAATGATAAAAAACGCTTTCTACATGATAGATCAAGGGAAAAAACCCTCAACTAATCCCCCAAACATTATTCTCTAACAGTCATCAAAGTGAAAGCTTTGTGTTCTGACATTACACTTACCATTATGCCGATCAATCTAGGAAATTTCTGTTGTTAGAAATAATGGTGAACTTTGCTTCCAAGTTGAAAGAAACATGGAGTTCTTCGAAGATAGGAATGTAGTTCAGTAAAAATCTTCTAGTTTAAGAAGACTGCTGAGGAAACCGCTGAGAATTAATGATTTTTTTTAAGAGATATATAAATTGTTACAAATCAGCAAATGCGTAACTAGAACTTTTCACTAAGCTAATATATTTGTTATAGTTAGGGACTTAATTACGTTTGGTCTTTTTTTTAACGAATCCGAGTAAAACTCTTAAGCTCCATTGTTAATTTGAAAGAAAAATAAGGTCACTTTTTGTTTCACAAATAAGATAATCATAAGATTATTTAAGGTATCCAATTTTGTTTAAAGCTTGGATATTAGAGAAAGTATTGTATGAAATACTTTTTATTTAACTAATAAAATATTTGAAATTATATATTTTTAAAACTATCTTTCTTTTGAAGTACGAAAAGTATGAACGGAGTTATGTTTTAATGTGAGAATCTTAGAAATTATAGTATAATAAAAACAAGAATTTCCGATTTCAAAATCGGGTATAGAAGTTTTCTCAAAAGCATGCATTATTTTCTTCAATTTTTAAAATTGTTTACTGCTTGCATTAAAAAAGAAACCTAAAAATATATTAAGAAACTTTTTGAAAAATCTGGTAATTTGATATATTTGTTTTTGTTTTCTACTTATTTTTCACACTATTAAATAGATTTCCTAAAAATCTGTATTTTCAAAACATTTCAATTTTAAAATGTGATAGTGAAAATCCTGACATAACATTCGTAGGAATGTTTTTCAAACTGTTCTTTTTTTATTAAACTAGTATTTCTGAAGTACATATTTTAAAAGGGAGCTTATTCATATTTTGATATATCAGGATAGGGAAATTTTAACAGAAAATACCGGTTATTATTTCGATGCATAGTAACCCTGAAAAGGTGAATTATTCAAGAACCTTAATTCTGCCTACGGAGAGAAGTCTTTGCTATATATATATAGGTAATATATTATTAGAACCATTTATCATAAATTAAAGATATTTCAAAAATACGTTACTTTTTTTCTATTTTTTACAAAAAAAATATTAATAATTATTTTAATGATATTTTAAAAAATATATATATATGTATATTTTGGCATAGCTTATATTAAATAATAATAATAATAAAACCCCTCATTTATACGCATTTTCAAAATCGTGGGTCTGAATATAGTCAAATACCTTAATATAAGGGAAAGAGAAGTGGTTTTTTCAGTATTATTCAAACATATAAAATTTTTTATGATTATTTGCAATATTTATTTATATAAATGAAACAAAGTGATTGCTATTCATTGTAAATAATTTCTAGAAGAAAAAAAAAGAAACAGTAATTTTTTTAAGTGGAAAAACACCAGCATGTAGAGTATTATTTTTTGTTTATTTTTATTTTTAAATTTTAGTTTTCCTCGGTATTTAAAAGGTGTAAAAATGTCTCCATTTTGATACAGTACTAATTATATGAATCCTTAGAGCCACAGAATGGTTGTTGGCTACGAACTACGTAATTATGAATCAAAGTCAAATTACCGTCAATTGAACATAATATAATAAATACATTGTTGTCCCACCTTCCATCTCCTAACATGTCAAAATCTTAAGGCTGTATTCGCAATTTATAATTACTATTCCGCAAGATAGATTTTCAAGGAACTAGATTCAAACCAGCGAAATTGCTTAAATATTTCAGGACACGGAAACTGTGAGAAATACTATTTAATTACTGCTAAAAACATCTAAAAATTAAATTTCATTAAAAAAAATTTTTTTTGCACTTTTAAAGGTTATCTCTACTTTAAATGGTACTCTAGCAAGAACTATTTTTTGACGGATTTTTCAAAGTTTGTCTTTGAATATAAAAACAAGTATTATTTATTGCTTTCTCTATGGACAGCGAATTTGATTTGCTGCAAAAATATAACCTTCATAAAAGATGTTTTATAAATAAATAAAAGCATAGCAGTTTTCCTATACATGCCGTAAAAGAATATTACAGTTAAGGGAAATAAGCGAGCAGTTTTCTTAAAATATGAGGTGTATAGTTAATTTCTTCTTAATATCAAATGCCGGGTTTTTCAAAATATCAATTTTCAAAGTTATTTAGAATTAGAAACACTATTTATCTAAAATTATATCACTGATTGGTGGCAAAAATATCTGTAGAACAAACATTAATTATTTTACTTTATATATATATTTACAATATTTTCATCAATTTGACAACAGCGATTCACGAAACAGAAGTTTAATCTTAAGAAGATCATTATATATGTACATTAAATTTGGCTTAAAGAGACGTAGTCGCGATCTGAGTAGGTATACAAAGTTTTTAAGCATTTAAATTTTCATAGGTTAAGTTCAAGGAATATTGATTGAGAATTATAGTACTCTCAACTATTTGATTAAATCTAAGACGGGGAGGGCACGACTAAGGACGAGACTTTGTGTAATAGTAGTACTCCTATAGGGTGTCCATCCCTCAATGTAATTGCGCTGAATGGCCAGTCAATTCGAAAAAAATAGCCTTCCAAATTCATGATTAGCTTATATACAAGTTATTTATCCCTTTCTTCAGACTCGCCGTGGCGTAGATGGCAGGATAACGGAGTAGCATGCGATAGGATAACTTGCTGTTTTAATTTCCTTTCTCCAATCGATTTCATTATTTATCTTTAGAATTAAATAAATTTGTTTTTTATAAATGACTCATTGATTATTAAATGATATTCTGTATAATTATAATAACTATTTTACTTTTTACAATACAAAAACAAATAATATATGGTAACTACAATTACTTCTGTCATTAAAACTGATTAATTGTATTTTTTAAATTTTTCTTTTAAATGGCCATACAATTTTACATCAGTTTTTAACAAATCATTTTTTATCAAGAAAAAGGCAATTGTTTTTAAAGAGCAAGTGTTATTCTTTTAAGAACAAAGAATGTTCCAACAAAATGTGAAATCAGTAAGGTAACAAATTTTGGTTATTACACTATTGCTTAAAATTTTTTGCCAATTTGCCCACTGGCTTTCCCAAATATAACCTTGTTAGTTTATTTCTGGATTTTCAAGAGTTCGTAGTGCTCGTATTTATTTAAATATATTTATTACTATTTAATTTATTTTTATTTTTACGTTTTATTTATAAGTATTATTATCATAACTATTAATTGTTTTCTATTTTAAATATAAAATAGCTTCTATAATTATGTATAATATCATTTAATAATCAATGAGCCATTTATAAAAAATAAATTTATTTAATTCTAAAGATAAGTAATGAAATCAATTGGAGAAAGAAAATTAAAACAGCAAGTCAACCTATCGCGTGATTCGAACCGCATGCTACTCCATTATCCTGCCATCTACGCCACGGCGAGTCTGAAGAGCGGGATAAATAAGTTGTATATAAGCTATTCATGAGTTTGGAAGGCTATTTTTTTCCGAATTGACTGGCCATTCAGCGCAATTACATTTAGGGATGAATACCCTATAGGAGTACTACTATTACACAATGTCTTGTACCCAAATGAATTTCCTTAGTCGTGCACTCCCCTTGTAAGCTTAATCTGATCTGTTTTAAAAAAAGTAACTCATGGTGTTTAGTATGGTGATCATGGTTGGTGTAATCGCCATCAAGGTTTTCTTCCTTTTCATATATGAGAAAAGGAAAAAATGTCAAAAAACCCTGTAAGAAAGTTATATTTTACAATGTTATTTAAGTGTTTCCTATTATTTAAAAGCGCCTTAAAAATTTATCCAATTTTTTTCTAGGCTGTCTTTATCAGTATGAGTTCACGTAAATGAATTTATGGATTTAAAAAAATACTGCTTGTTAATATTTATAAATGCGCAAATTATGTACTTTTACTCGAATAAGTTACTTCTCACGAGTTTATAACAGTCAGTTGTGCAAAGAATACTTTGAGCTCTTTTTTATGAGAAAGATTAAATTTAGAAATAAAAAGCGATATATTTATAGAACTATTTACAGAAAATGATACTAAAAATAGTTGTAACCTCTAAAATTTCAAATTTTAAGAAAAATTAAAAAGTTTTAATGATTTTTAAATATTTTTAGCACGCAGATTATAACTTATATTCCACTAATATATAATACTATGTAGAAAAGCTATAAAACTGCTCATCAAAATATTCTGCATATTAATATCGCGTAACCGGAAAATGAGTTACTAGTTTTAGGAGCTCAAAATTCCACTGGAGAGTTCTCTAAATAACTCCAATTCGCGCTCTCACAGAAAAGTTCACTCTAAAGCTCGGTAACTACCGCTAAAGCTTTTCTAAGACCTTTGAGTGTTCTCCCCGCGGAAGGGATCTCTGATGTTCTAATCATTTCGGAAAGGGTGCAGCCTGTGTGATATTGAGGGCGATGCCATCGTTAAAACGTGCGGTGACATTCCGCATCCAAATAAAACGTCGCCTCTCTGGCGGGACGATTTAATGGAGGTGTTTACTGTGGAGTCTCCACTTCAGCTTTTGGTACAGCCATTGGTGAAGTTTTGAATTTAATGATTTTTAAAATTAGTTTTTGCCCACAGTTTCGTTAACTACTTATCAAACGCCTTTTATTACTATTAGTCAGTCGAATGAAATAAAATTTGATTATTACGCAATAAAATATGAATTTTATTGATGTGTAAGTTAGTTTAAAGAAAGTTAGTTTTGTGTTTAAGTCTCTTTTGCCAGTAAATCATAAGTTTTCATTCTTAATTTCTTTAAATTATTTAAATAGTTAAACTTATAGGAAGTTTATTTTTTTAAAGTTAATTTTCATCTATTTGTAGTAATACTATCCCTATATTTTAAAAAGTTAATTAGAGTTAAAAAGTTAAAAGAGTAAATTATATAGCAATACCAATAATTATTTCTGTGAAAGAATTTATCAGGGAAATCATTTGTTGCTATTTCAAGACATATTTGTAATTATTTAAAATGATCATACAAATAACTTATATGTTTTAAAATATTATTTTCTCATATATACATTTGTAATCTCATTTGAAAGTGAAATTATTTAAAAAAATTATTGATAAATATGAATCGTTTTTTTTTAAAGCATCTATAAAGTATAGGGCTTGATGTTCAATTAATTAATTTCAAAATTAAGAAATTGACATAGATAAAAATCTTTGAAAAATCTTGAGAAGTAAAATTTCCCTTACATAACTAAAATTTGCAATTTTTTCTCATGAATTATGAATGATAATATAATTATATTTTAAAATAGAATTTGAGAATAAAATATCAAATGCGCACACACTTTCATATAATGAAAATAAATCCCTTTTCTCTTTTTTTAAAGAAAAAAAAATTCTGTCATTCTTTATATTTTATTCTTGTTTACTCGTATAATTTATTTTTTAGGGCTCATTACATCTAGTTTAAAATACGTTGTTATTATCTCAAATGAATCTCTAGAGGAGTTTCATTTTTAAAACTAAAATTAAAAACTAGTGTAAAAAAACCTTTAGAATAAGTACAATTTGAGTTACAATAAAAATATTCTGTTAATTATTGATGTGATTAAAACTGTAAAAAAATTCCAAGACATGCAAAGATATGATGGTAGGCCAAGGAAAAATTAAGATCATTAGATTTTGCACAGATTATTAGCTGCTGAAAGTAAAAATATGTTTGATTTGAATACGTTTTGAAATTTTGAAATAAGAATGGAAACCTTAAAATTTTAATTTTATGATTTTCATAATTTTATTTTGTTGCTTCCTATGTGTATGCATGATGTAAAAAAATTTTGTGCTCTAAATTTCATAAAAAGCTAACCATTTAATTTTTTTATTGAAAATCTTGAAACTTATGAAGTGATTTTAAAATGCTACTCCTCCTACAAAATTTAACGTACATATATGAAACTTAATTTACAAGTGCGTCAAACTATGTATAACAAAAATTGGTATATGATTTGCAATAACATGATTGGTATTCTTACAGTACTTCTTTTTATGAATGCTTGTTTAATATTCCTTAAAAAACATGGAAATTCCAAATTTAATTATTTTTTTAAAAAATAAGCATTGCTTTGATTGAAAAATGCATACGAACTTTTATTCCATGAACTGTTAGCACTAGTTGAAAAAAATTTCAAGTATTAAGCACAATAGAAAAAAGGTCTTAGCGTTTTAAATGAAGACAAACCAGTTATTTTATTTTTCCGTGAAAGTCAATTTAAAGTTTTGATTTGCTATTGAGATCTGAATAAAAACAAACGTAAAAGTTATCACGACTCTGCGTCTTTTAAACTTAGAGCTGAAAGGGATTGCCCGTGTCATCCCTTAGTGTGAGAGGGTCGTAAGGTAGATTAGCCATAGTCAATACAAATTCTATATTTTAATAGTTCCGAATTACGACATAAATTCAACAACTCAAACTAAGAAATGCACCAATTACAAAATATGTGAAGCAATCGCGGGGTAAACGAGATACTAGGAGAATTAACAGTAGATTGTATCACAAATGTCTAGGCAATACACCTTCTTATTTAATTCGTTTAAATCCAAATTTAACACTTAATTGACCAAATCGTCAATCTGAATATTAATCAAATAAGTACCGAAGTTCTCTTGCCTAGCTTCACACTAATAAATCACTGCTATCCGTTAGTAGTCACTAACCTCTCTCTCTCTCTCTCTCTCTTAACTCGAAAGCTTAATCTTTATGTACAAGTCTTAATTTACGTAATCACATCTTCTTCGGAGGAGGAAAGTTTTCAATCGAATAAATTTTAAATTCACAAATTTTCCAAAAGAGGACTATTAGTAAGAAGAACAGGAATAGACCCGTTACAGAGCTTTCAAATTTTGTGAGTTTGTAGAAAAGTAAATAAAAAATAATTCAGGCTACAAGAATTACATCTGATTTTTTAACCACTTTTTGTCAATTGAATCGTACTGTACTTATAAAAGATTTTAATTTGTAATGGTCATGATCCTTTAGGAACTGTGCTTAAATAATTAACTGTAATTTACCCACCTAACGGAATATAATCGTATCTTAATCTTTTTAAAAATTAAAATATCAACGTATTTCAAGAAAGATTAATTACATAAGACATACTCGTAGGATGTCTTTCAAACATCCACAAAGCCCATCCACGGAAGTCAAGAGAACTTTCGAACTTCCGGTTGCCACTTGATAAAAAAAATCTCCCATTTTCATAGAAAATTCACCCTCTTTTTGCCCTCGTCATGTGAAACGCTATTATTTATAACTGCAATGTGAAGTCACACATTGCTTTGTCTTTGGGTTTGTATAAATGTCAACGTGTGAAAATAAAAAAAAAGAATTACTACTCTACAAGAAGTATCCTCCATCATGTCAATATACCTTATACGTCTACATTTAATAAATGACAAATAAGTCTTCGAAACCAAGTCCTCAACTGACAAGTTGCATCATATATATGTAATAATCCTCATTAATTATTCTTAATAACTTTTAGTTACCTTTGGTCCATCCCTTCAGGACCAACGTTTTAGTAATAAGTTAACCAGCCGTCTAACGAGAGGATTTTAAACTACATCCATTCACCCACACAGATCACGTGATTTAAGCTGCCTATAAATAGCGAAATTCCTGGAGACCAATCTCTCTTTCGTTTCTGTATTTTTTCTGCGTAAACATGTAGCCGGCTACAGTTCATTGTGCATTCGTTTTCTTTGTTATGTGTCTTCCTTGTAATGTCTTATGTGTTCAAGATGGATAATAAACAGATTTGAATAACCCCATGACTGCCCCTTGGATAATATTTATTATGCCTCACCAATCTCATATAAAGAATACCTTTCAACGACCACGTCTTTTTCATATATATATATATATATATATATAGTTAAACTTAATACTACCTTTAAACTTTCTTTCTTGAAGCATTTTGAAATTAGTATCCTAATATAAAAGGATAGCTTTTCAAAAAGAAAAAAAAATCTATCTTATTGCTAAAACAAATATTATTACATACTTTTTTTTATTTCCGAAGAGGTTCGATAACATTCCAATTTAAGTAAGAATTTCTATTCATTATATACAAATGTGAACAGCATTTTTATTTTTATTTTTATTTTTTACTAACCAGTTTTTCCTGTGTAACATGCAGTTTCTTTCTTTTGCATAGTTTCAAAAGAAGAAAAAATACAGTCTCGACTAAATTTAAAAACAAAACAAAAAACTCTTTTACGAATTCCATATCTTCATGATATAGTAAAAAGGAGACATAGTACCTTACGAAGACATTTGCTTTGTCCCCTTAAGAATTTGAAATTCCAGAAATGTTTTTTAACACTGAAACACAAGTTATTTAACTTACTTCAGGAATGAGATAAAAAAATAAATAAGTAATCCAGTTCCAGTAAAGCGAAAAAGAAATTCATGGAGGAGGGTTTTTTATTTCTCTTTTTTAAAGTCAGGTTTCTGAGTTTTTTACAGTAGAGAGAACACGTTTTTTACAAATCTCATTCCAAGTACAATCATTGGATGAAACATAAAAAAAAAGAAATTGAATAAGGTAGTAAGCGTCAATGTTCGTGTACATGGTTTAAAAAGAAATCGTGTATTATTATATGGGAGATTAGTGCTTAAGATAAATTACGCAGCTGAATGCTTTTGCTTCTAGAAGGACCGATCTCAAATGCCATTTGGGAACGAAATTTTGTCAAGGATTGGAATTTTTTTTAACGATGTTCTCAGATCTGCCAATAAAATACACTACTTACAGTTTGAAAATAATGCAAAATACGATTTCGATTTCGATTATCATTATTTAAAAAAAATGTTCTGCTTTTTTTATTAGTGGGACAATCATGCAGATATTTTTGCTTATTTAATTTAAGGACTTTGCATTCAATTTACTTTATGTTACTTTGTTTCGGAAATGTAACAAATTTACATAATTCAAGATGTATAAATGTTTAAGCAGTAACTTGAATTAAAGATTTATTTATTTAACAAAAAGTTGTAGAGAGGCTATGGAATTAAGAGTTTTCGTTTTCAAGCATTTGAAGGATTTCAAATATCAATTTCAAAAATATATCAAAAAATTTTCATCAAAGGACCATATATTTACAACGAAGAGAAATCACATTTTGACTACATATTTAATATGAAGTAGAACTCCGTTTTACTCGAGTTTACTTTAAGAGATTTGACGTTTAATTCTCTCAAGTAAGGTTGTTTTTAACTAAAAATTCTTTCGATTTGCATACATTTCATGCTATAATTAATTTATTTTTAGAAAACTGAGGGATGAGGGGGGGGGTACTTCCATTCCGTCTAGGGGCGGACAAACCACCGTTGTACAGATTTTAAAATTTTCAGCAGCCATTTAGAATTTTACTTCTTACTCTTCATATGAAATTGTAAAACAGTATTTTACATGTATTATGTAGTTATATTTTTTCACAATATATTGTAAGCAGGAAAAAATATTTTCAAGTCTTCATTTCCACATTTGAATTAGTGATCATATTATTGATCAAGGCTTACTGCCTATTTTATTATTGTTCTCGTGTGTGAGTTAAATAAATAGATTTTTTACATCATCACGAAAATTTTTTTTTATATAGAGAGAAATTATATACACGCAATAAGTAAATATTTATCCTAATTACTATCAATAGGTAATATTAGAAACTACATGGCAGTTTTTCGGGGTAGTCCTTTTCTAAGAAATATTTAGCTTAAAACTGTAGAAAATTTATCTAAACAATAAATACCTATAAAAAATTGTGATTTATAATCTAAACATTATCTTTGAAACATTTTTACATATTTTTAAACATAACATATTGTTTAGATAATGTTATCATACCGAGAAATTTTATTGTTTCATCATATGTGAAATATTCCACATTATTATTATTATTTATTTATTTCAATGTGGATTTTATATTAAGCTAACAGATCTTTTATGACTTCATTCTGCATTATGTACAATTCGTTTTTTTTAAAGTGTAAATAGCGGAAGTCAGTTATTGAGGTCTGAGTTTCGTTTCCTAATACTTACAGAGGAGAAAAGGAAATTAAAAAAAATATATACCTCTTTCATTTTTTTTATCACTTTAATAATCGTTGGAATAGTACGAAACAGATTTTTTGTTATTATTTTATTACATTTTTAACAAGCCATTACCCAAAAATGCTAAAGAAATTTTTTGCCTGAGAAACTTTGGAAAGGAAGTACTACGAAAATTGCGATCCGTTGCACATTATTTATCAAAAGTTATAGTTATCAGTTTAATGATTTTCTTCTTGTTACTATAAATTAAAGGATCAATAGAATTTCTGTAGTCAAAACTGAAAACAGGTATTTGCTTGTCTACATAAAGCGCATGGATTGCGACGAAAGCTTTTTCATTCTTAGTTTAGTACGAAAAATTTGAAAGAAAATACAATATATAAAGTATCTATTTTCAGAAGTTAGTACATCTTTAAGAGAAATTACAAAACCTTTTTTTAAATTATCTTTTTTTATTACAGATTTGTTATTGTTAAATAGTGTGAAAAATGAAATAATTTTTAATTTTATGCATTGTCACAAAATAAATTTTTCAAAGTAATAATAATTGGTCTCTAAGTGATTACTTATTAACATCGCACTATAAAGCGGCAAATCACTTAATTTTGAGACACGATCAAGTATCGAAATTGGTGTCTGAGCTTGGACCTTCCTTCTTCTTATAACTGAAGTGAATTATAATTAAAATTGTAATCCATGATCATTTTCGAAATGACTTAAAAGTCACTAACACAAATTTTAAAAAAAAATGAAAGTTTGAAAACTTTGACCATTGGACTTATTGATGTAAACATAAAAAGTAAATTTCATAAGACTAAGCTTATTAATAAAACATTATAAAAGACTACACCGTTAAAGACAAGAAAGCTATTATTAAATTATGTTCCAATAGTACGTAGTGTATCTAAATCTTAATATCCCTACCACTCTTGCTACGGCCTTACACCATGGTCTACTTACCTAGGTTGCCCATGAATATGCCTTTACATATTATTTTAATATGATATAATCTGTACATTCAGTGCCTGTGTTTAAGCTCGTTTCTGTCCCTGGGTGCAGAAGATCTACGGGCCCTTTGGCAATGACAGATTGAAATTTACTGCCAGAAAACCTGATTAAGTCTAGCTTATCCGGGCCTTGGTCCCCTGGGAGTCAGCCTCAAGTATCCAAAGGATAAATCGGCACTGTGTACCTTTATATATTAATGGAAATATCTGATGTCAGAGCAACAGTAAGCAAATCTTTACGTAAATTAGATTCAGATCTTTCACCGCAATTTGTCTGTACTTCGGTGGCGAAAATGCACCATTTTGGATATTCCAAATGAGTCACAAAAAATTTATGACATATTTCCAGCTTTAAGGAGGTACAACTGTTTTCTCAAGAGGGCTCCAGGTATGATTTAAAGGTTGATGACAGGAGAAATAAGGTTGAACAATCTAACCAGCCAAAACTCACATTCCAGGTCAAAATTGACCAGCTGAGCTCTATGTAGATCAGCGTTCTCATTCTTTAACAGGAAACCAGAAGCAACTGTACCTCTGAAAAGTTAAGCGTCGGTTTTGAAGATCTCTTTATATATATGTCGTATCAACCAATAAAACTTTGTCTAACAAATGGGAAGAGGGATGCGTCAACACAACATATTATCCCTTTCTTAACCATTAAAACTCTATCTCCATCATGATCCTTTTCCATGATGATGCATGGATGGTATCAAGACCCAGGTTGTCTCTATCTCTACTATCCCGATGCACATAGGTACGATGTTCCACTGAAATCAGATCCAAGGGACATGTATTCTGCACATGATAAACACGTTCTCTAGTTTACTACAGTGAGCAAGAAACAAACATTGAACCATCTAAAATAAATCTTTCTCCCATGAACCGCTGTGGCCAACCATAAACCGTGGTATTCAGATTCCAGTAGCAGCATACAGCTCACGAGAGAACTATGAAGCTGTGGCAGTGGAGTTTCGACGCTCGGAAAGTTCCAAATAACGATCCTCATTCCTCGCATGAAATTGGATCAACCTTGTACGGGTCTTCCTTTTACGAATCCTATGTCCTAAAATTGTTTTCACTATGTGCAGATTACACTGGGTTGCATTACTTTCTATGGACATCAGCACTTGTGACAGACCTGCCTAAAATGTACCTTCGATTCTTCATGTCATTCTCACCTCCACATGTGTTCATGGCTAATTGTTTTATCTGATTTCCTATAAAATTCATAAAGCTCCTGTGAGAAACAGGGTGAATTTCTTGGAAGAATACGAGAACACAAACTACCAACAACCACTCTTCGTGCACTTATATCCCCTCCCCGAAGCTACTGCTCAACTGACACGCACGTGCATGCTTGTGTATTCAATTCTGAATGCTTCTTCAGCGGTATAGTTAATACTTTTCAATACTATGTGTGAAAACAGATGTATATAATTCGGGAATTCTTCTAATTTTCACCACTAGTGTATATATATAACGAGATTTTAGAAGAATTATTATTAGATTATTCATTCAATTTTCGTACTAATGGATTATTGGTTTATTATAGCTATATCCAATCTTGTTTTCTTTTATTTTAATATTTACTCGAAATTCTGTAATTGTGATTTTATAAAATCCCTTATAAATTGCAAAAATTTATAAATAAATAAATAACCCAATTAAAAATTTAACGACATTTCTGCCTAAAACAAAAAGATTTATAGAAATCAGTTTAGAATTTTAAAAAAATACGTTTAACTGTGTAATGTATATTTCTTGTTAAGCTCTAACAAGACCATGATATCTTCTTTCAGAAATTACACGCGTGTTTTATGACTTACTACTTGATTTAATTCATTATTTTTCTCTAATATATGTGCAAGAAGAAACTATGAAAGAAACATATGTGCAAGGAGAAACTATGAAAGAAACATATGTGCAATTGTATAAAAAAAATAAGGAAGTTGACTTTTAAAAAACTTTCTCGCCAAATTTATTTCTACTTTCTCGCTTTTTTGGATTTGAATTACTTATTTATTTCTTATCTCAGTTTATAAAAAAGGGAAAAAGCTGTGTTTCTTGAAAAAAAAAATGTCTCAGATTTCCCGATTCTTAGAATATTTGGAAAAAATCGCAATGTGTCGTTTTTTTTTTCAGAAAAGAGATATCGAGATGATTTGGAATTTACTAACGAGTCTTTTCCCCTAGATTTAACTCATTTGTTCTGTTTTTTTTTTCTTTTTACTTTATTTTTCTTTGAACTATGCTTCATGTAGTCACAATTATAAAGCAAAACACATTGGGGAAATAAAAAATAATAATTCTGATTTGCTAATAATAAACGTAAGTTCTTAGAGTAACTAAAATGCTGGAGAAAATTTCAAAAATGTTTATAAAAAATGCGATTTTTTTTTCTTTTTGTTATCTTTAGTTACTGATATCATTTTTTGTAAAAAGTCCAGTCCTTTTCTTAGCGATATCAAAGTGATATTAATGTAAGCATTCAATTTTCATCGCGCAAATGTTTTTTTTTTTCAAACAAATTCTTAAAAGAAATGAATTAAAAATGCCAGTTTATTCATTTATCTCTTTTCCTTTTACAGTTTCTTAGCAGTTATTACAAACATTAATACAATTTCAATAAAACGCATCCTAAAAAATGGCTTTAAAAATTCCTTTTTAAAATAAAATAAAATGGTTATACATAAATTCACGCAAAAAATTATCACCCATGTTTAACTTTTTTTCGAAAAACTTAAAATCTGAAAAACGGATTGTTAGAGTTAATGGAATATTGTGAAAGTTTTGAATATATTATCATATTTTATGTCGGTACAATACAAATATTCTTTATTCAAAGTTTTTGAATTGTTAGTTTGTTTAGATGCTTGTTTTATCGAACTAAAAAGAAGCGTGGAAGAAAATGGTAACTTATTTTTCCGGCTTGATATATACAAATGCAATAATGTAAATATTTGAGTTTTGTGAAATTTTATAGCGTTATTGATATTGGGATTACAATAAATTTGTTCTTAATTTCTTCCCTGTTAACCTTTCATTACGCATATCATTATTATTGCAATTTTAGTTCAAAATTTGAATGCATGTTAATTTATAATCACGTGATTTTAAACCATAATCCACTCATATTCTTATAGTTTCAAATATTTTCCAAAAAAATTACTTATACTTGAAAAACAAATAAAATTAACAAACTAAAAACAAACCGATCTAAATAATAGGGAAAATAATTTATTTATATATATATTGTATTCAAAACTTTTCTCTAGGGGTTATACAAGCTGCAACAGAAAGGCAATCTAGCACAAACTGTCGCCTTAAATATTTCAACTAGCTTCCAGTCATAGAGACGACACTTTATTTGGATGCGGGATGTTCACCATCTCGCGTTTTAACGAAGGTACGGCCTTCAATACCTCCATTCTGCCCTTTCCGTAATGATTAGAACATCATAGACAGCTCCCGCAGGGACAATATTCAAAGATCCTTGAGAAGCTTTCACGGCAGTTAAGAAATTTTAGAGTTAACTTTTCTCAGGACAAGTATTATAGTTATTTCAAATACCCTCTTTTCAAGTTGTTGCCTCTAGAGATAGGAACTTGTTTTCAAGTCGCCCTGCACTAAAAGGCGGATTATTTTTCTTGGGAATTTTATAACTTCTCTGAATCAATTGTTTTTCGGGTTTTTTTTTCTTAATATGAAATTTACAGCTTTAACTTTTCTTCTGTAGGTAATTTTTTTCCTTATTCCTTGTACAAAACCATGAATTCCAATAAGTCAGTGCACATATTAATTATTACACAAGTTAGTTAACTATTTTACATAACATATAACCAGAGATAAAAAGATCCTTGATGTTTCAAAGTAAGTTAAAATAATTTCCAGGAGTGATAATTTCCCTCATGTAATTTTCCATTATAAGTGTTTTTTATGTATTGCTGAAGTCCCATGTATAAATAAATTTTTAACAATTGTTGATCACATTTTTTTTCAAAATAATTTATTTTTGTTCTAAAATAACATTCTAACAATACACCATAATAAAGTGAGAAAGATAAAAAAGGAAGGGAAAAGAAAACCCTTCTGCTAACTACAGTTACGGAACAATTAAAACATAAAAAATTCCTACAGTACATATTAATAATTATTCCGAATGTATTGTCTGATCAAGAATATTCGGGGAGGGGTGGTTAACACACTGGGAAGGGGGCAGATGACTAAAAATGAATTATTTGAGAGAAAATAAATAGAATTTCATCACACGAAGCCACAAATTTTATCCATGATGGAAAAACCAGTGTTTTTTTAAAATCTGATTTAATATCTTTGTAAATTTTCTTGGTGGTATTAAACAGAAAAATAGAAACCATAAAACTTTATCTTTACGACGGTAAATTAATAATGTTTGATTGATTTTATTGTGGAGAGATTTTCATTCCTTCGCCTTTAGCAAAAGAATTATTCGCTGTTTTTGGATAATGGCTTGTTGAAAGAGAAAATAACAGCAAATTGTTCTTTATTGAGGAAGTATTTTTCATGTAGTAGCAGGTTTATATTTATCCGCTTAGTAACTTATAAAAGTGAGCGTTTAGCTATTTTTCACTTTTGAAAGCACTGGTAAGTTGAAATTTCTCTTTAAAGCATAAATAAAATATAACTACTTTCTATATTAAAATTTTCAAAAGTATTTTGCAGATTACAGAATAAAATTAGAGATTTAAGAGTTTTTTCAATAGCAGAATTTCATACCATGCATGAAAAAAGTGAAAATCATTTTTAACTAATTTTTGCATGTAGTGAATGGACCATAAACCTTTTTGTGTGAATTATATCAGTAATGAATGTTATAGAATCTTCTGGAAATAGCAGTGTATAAGTTGAGATCTTTAGAATGAAATGGATGAATGCTTTTGCCCTTTCTCTCTTGACGTTCTGCAAACTTTTTCTATGTGTTTTGTTCTTGCTTTTTGTGTCTTTAGAAAATTCAGAATATTTCAGAGAAAAAATTATCCTCATTTTTTTCCCAGTAAATTTAAGCACGAAAAGATCTAAAAGGTAAATTGAAACCAGATAGTGATGTCCTCTTAGCACACTATATGTATACGCACGCCTACATGTAGATTATTCATTTTTTAATTGACACGTTGCAATCGTCGCAATTAAAAATTCTGGATATTAAGCAAATCGTCCTTTATTTAGGTAATTTTAAGATTTAATTGCTGAGAATTCCTCTGCTAAAATATCAAGAAACAAAAGACAGGAAATAATCATTTTAACATTCAGATCAGAAAAAAATATAAGCAGAATTATACTTGTTTAATTGAACTTGTTAAATGAAGGGAAATATTAATTACTTTTAAAATTTACTTAAATGGTTTTAGAAAAAAGTTTCACTCACTCAGTAAGACACACGTAAACTATCAAAGTATTCTATTTTAAAGAATATTGAACACAAAATACTGGGTCCAATCCTTTTAACGAGGAAACGCGGATAAATTTATGCAAATATAGATTTGAATCCGAAATGAGAGAGGAATAGAAAGGACACTGAGATTTCGAAATACGGTAGATTATGATATACGAATATGTGTGTGTGCATATGCATACATTTTATAAATAATTAACACAAATAAAACGTAAATATCTTAAAACTTTAACCAATAACATAAACTTTTACAAATCAAATTTTTAACCTTCCTCGTGCAATAACTGGTTTATGGTATTTTGCTATTGTATTTATAATGCTGATGACCAACATTCTTAAAAGTTAATTTTAATGAAACCACATTCACAAACTATTTTATATATCATTAAATTTGCAATTTAAATGCATCCTATATACCAAATGTAATAAAAGATATTTCCCACTTAAATTATTCATGAGAGTTTGCATTTTATTTGAATGTTGAATACCATAGCGTGTTTTAATAATGTCACCACCCTCAATATCATATAAACTGACTTTTTGCGTAATGACTGGAACATCGCAGACAGTTACCGCAAAGAGCATTCAAAAGTTATATAAATGTCTCTATGATTTTCAACCAAGTTCTAAAGTGAATTCTTCTTTGAACGCAAATTTGGGATAGTTAAAATACCTTCTAGATGAGTTTATACTGTCTAAGCTAGGAATATATTTTTCGATTACGCTTCATTAATACACTAGCTACATTCTTAACTATACCATAGACGTTCAAATGAACTGGTTCTACCAGATTAAGTCACGTGTTACAAAACTAGAGGATTAAGAAAGTGTTAGTGCCAAGTATGTGATTAGAGCCAAGCTTTATAATTATAATCAAAATTATGTTTCTAAATATCTGATACAATGTTCCATAATTAATCAACCGTAACGTAACACAGTTTATTTAGAGTATATTTATATAAAATGAAAGAAGGTTATATATAAAATGCAAATTACCACAGTATATATTGTAATTCATATTAAAAATTTTAATATTCTACATTCGTAAAATTAAAATACCATAAGTACATAAAAAAGTAACATACAAAAATTTAGTCAATTCCTCTTTTAGTCAACAAAGAAAAATTTTAATTTATTTACTTTTTATTTATTGATATAATTAATATAAATATATATGTACATATGACAGAATCACAATATTAAATGACAAATTAGAAGCAATTTTCTTTGCAATTTTCCTTTCTATATATGGTGTTTGTTGGTTACTATTTATTCATTAATTAACTTTAATAATTCTAGTAAAATAGTATAGTAAAAAAACACATTCTCTGAAATTAGGCAATCCTAGGTGGGATTCAAATCCATGAACTTTGGATTAGAAGTCCAACGCTATAATGCGCTACAGAGACACAACGAACGATTTTTTTTCTATGTATACTGTTGGACTATTATATTTGTTTGTTACTATTTATTCATTTATAATTTAATTAATGAATTAATATTTGAAAAAAACTTTTCTGTTACAATGGCTAACAAACATGGGAACAAAATTTCCCCTTAGTTTCAACAGTGGACTCTGATCATGACGTAAGTAAAATGAAAAGGTGCAGTCGCTTTTGCATTTCGTTTAACAGTTAATTTTGACCCTTTTTAAATTTTTCTTTAAATTTTTGAGATTTTTTTTATTAATGAAAGAGCATAAAATAACAGATTGAATGTCTTTAACTAATGAAATGATTTTCAGCCACGTCGCAATTTCAAGAATTGTAAAATCTCTTAGAAAAATAACTGTACTTCACAAGTTATTCTTTTCTAAAGAAATCTCCCGCTGACGTACATGTTTTCCACTAACATACATCCATTTGTTCTAGAAACTTTGTTGTATTTTGGACAAGAGTAGCAAAGCTTGTCTTAGCATCAACCACAGAAATCTCATAGATCTTTCTTTGTGATAGAAAATCGAATGACAGAAAACATGAAACATTTTCTCTGTGGACTGTTAGCGAAATATGTTTGGAAGATTAGATTTCGAACTTTTTCTTTTCTCTTACCCTTTTGTTTTTCTCTAGAAGCAAAATTCTTTGTCATACCATAACAATGGCTCCTCACAAAGATATTTTTTGTGTATAAAGACAAATATATCTTTCTGTAATGAATTTAGTACAATCTATTTAATTATTAATTTTTTAAGTATTTGATTAAGTATTATATATCTACCAAACATTTTTTAGTTGTGTTATAAATAAAACAAAACATTTATATAACTATTCTTTTTTCTTGAAGGTACTAAAATACTGTAATGAAAAACATTACGACTTTCTAAAAAGCGTTTCAATATCTCATTCTATAACATCTCATACCTCAAAAAGAAAAAAAATATATAGAAATTAGTTGCATTGAAAGATATTTAAAGGCTTATAAAGTCCATAAATCCTTTCCAAAATAAGGTTTTGCAGCTGAGCTTTATAAAAATTCGCGCTGTTTTGGATACTTATTTTATATATTAAGAAAAATATATGTTTGAAATAATCTCTTATACAACATAGTTTATATAGATACTTATGATATCATGCACACACATACAACTAGAAAAACCTGAACTTATTTTTACTTCAATAAGAAGAACGACACATTTCTCTACGTAAAAAGTAAATTATACTTTCATAAGTTACTATCACTCTCTCTCTCTTCTCTCTCTCTCTTATGCCCCCTTATCGACACTAACATCAGATCAAGGTACACGAAATTTATTGCGGCTAGAGGCTAGGTTTTTATGCCGGTCGTTAGCCTGAGTACTATATAGTGACGTAATGATTTTGCTCGGGTTCACCCCAATTTTGATGGATGATACCCTGGGGGCAGTCACCTCTCTTTCCCCTTCCAGCAACCTCATGAGAGGACTTGCGGTTCGACGACTCTTTCGAGAACCCCTATGCTGCAGGCGCTATGGGGCCGCGGTAGCCAAGTGGTCTAGGCATCGGATCGTGGCTAGCATGTCATGAGTTCAATCCCAGTACCACTGAAGACTCGCCGTGTAGGGGAGAGATGCACGTTAAATCTGTCGAGAGCTCAAACGTCCTCCCGTTGATGTGGTTAGGAGAGGGGGTGCCAGCTCAGGTGTCGTCCGCGTCACTTGACCATGGTTCAAAATTACGCGGACCGTCGCCAAAATCCCTCGTGTAGCTGAACAGTGGGATGTTAATATTCACTCACTCACTATTCAGCTAAAAATTATTTAAAAAAAAATATTTTTCAACGGAAAAAATTGTAAAAATTAAAACTTATTACTTTTTCGGAATGAAACAAATGTCAAATCTGGTTTTATAGCAAATGAATTTGAGAAAAATAATTTTATTTCAAATATATTAAATAACTTGTACTAAAAATAACTTTTTGTTTTTGAAATATTTTAAAGGTCTAAAAATCTGGTTAATGTAGTATTTGTGTAATACGGTTTACTATTTAAAATATGTTAATAAAGGTTTAATATCTTAACCTATATATCACTATTTATATCAATATATTAAAACATCTTAGTATAATGTCAGTCACTGTGTCAGCACTATACATATACAAAAATCCATGCCTTCTTCAGGATTCGATCCCAGGCTCGACAGTACCGTAGTCAGCGTCACTAACCACTATACTGGATGTGTGGCTCACATCATGCGTAAAATTATTAATAATGTCGTAAAAAAACATCTGTTCCTTCTGGAAATTGTTTTCCTAGTTTCTGGATTCTCTAATTTTTACTAAATGTTGATACACTGAAGATTCTGTAAAATCCTGATGATGTAATTTTAGAAAATTGCTAACTTATTCAAGAAACTATGAAGTTACCGTTACGAAAGTGGAGGAAGATATACAAGTACATTGGAGTCCAAAAGTTAAGCATAATTGATAATTATGTGAATAAAGAAGAAACTGTAAATCAGAATGGCGGGAAACGTGATATGCGAGTGTAAAATGGTTATAAAATAAGGAAGCAAATCAAAAGAATGATAATAATTAATTTTATTATCCAAAGTAGCAGTTTGAAAGAAAACTGAGCATAGCAAGGATTCACACTTTAAAGAAAAAATGAAAGAAAACATTAAATGAAATACAGATGCTGCAGTTTAATAAGGCGTGTGGTCACCTCTGACAGCCAGGCACGCTGCACAGCGATTTACCATATTTGCCATGAGATGATGAATGAGTTGTGGGCTCAAAGGGTTCCAAGCTTCTTGGAGAGCACTCTTCAGTTCTGTAACGGAGCTTGGTGGGTGCGAAAGGGCTGCAATTTGTCTCCCGAGCATATCCTATACATGCTTGATAGGATTTAAATCAGGGGAGTTCGCAGGCCACGACATGCGCTGGATGTTTTCTGTTTCAAATAAGTCATCAATCAGCACCGCTTGGTGACATGGCGCATTAATCATTCTCATGAATATGAAGTCAGGACCGACAGCACCTCGAAACAAACGAACATAAGGCGCAAGAACTTCGTCTCTGTATCTTTGAGCAGTCACAGACCCCTTGTCAAAGAAATGGAGGTCTGTGCGGCCGTCCATCATGATGCATGCCCATACCATTACTCCCTTTGATGGAAAATGATGTCTTTCCGTTATTCTTGGTTCAAAACGTGTTCCATGTTCTCTCCATATCATTACCGGCCGAGAATCACTACTCAGACTAAACCGGGACTCGTCACTGAACATCACATTGGCCCACTCTCCCACACCCCAATGGGGATGTTTCAAACTCCAGTTCAAACCAGCGCGTTTATGCTCAGACGTGAGGGGAATTCAAACTGCTGGTCTTCTGGCATACAGGCCAGCATGACTGAGTCTCCTGTAAACAGTTTGTCTCGAAATTCGTATTCCTGTGGCGAAAATGTGCGCCGAACCCAGTGCTCTGGCAGTACTGCCCCTCTGACGTCGCGCACTTATTACCAGATATCGGTCTTGGCGAGGGGTTGTGACTCTTGGTTGACCTGATACTGGTTGTTGGGTAACATCTCCCTTTCTTTGAAACCTCTGCCGCAGTCTTGAGATCACAGACTGCTCCACATTCAAAATTCGAGACACTTCGGTTTGTGATCGTGAGGATTCCAGCGATTCTTCCTTTCGGAAACATGTCCAATTGGCGTCTTTGTGCCATCATTCACCTTGTTTGATGGTTAACAAAGTTCCTTCACACAGCAGTTGCACGAAACTTGTCGGAACTGCCTATGCTGCGTGAATTGGTTTTTCCGCGTTCCGACATGCGCCGGTGTTTCGCGCAGGACGTAGTCGACTGAAAAGTTTTGCATAAACCCAATGTTTCTTCTTCACCCATTTAATATCTGCAAGAAATTTGGAATAATTTTACGAATATTTACTCCATTTGTTTCGTATTTTACTATTTATGCTTAACTTTTGGACACCAGTGTAGAGTCTCGTAAACTCGGCAATCTTAACCCTGTAGTCCGCATGACTTGCACCCGTGAAGGTTGGAAAAAAAAACAACGTGCAGACCCATTAATTGAAACGTTGGTAAAAGTGACGCTGAATAGTGGTTCCAGAACGATACCGAGTAAGAAATTACTTCCGGTGCTGTAATTACTGTTGCTGTCCCAATAAATGAAACAAATAATATTAAAAAAAAATTCTTAAGTCGATTTCTACTTGGGTCAACAAAGAACAGTTTTATTTTACTTACAATTAATATAAATATGTATATACATTTGACAGAATCACAATATTAAGTGGAAAATAGAAGGCGTTTTTCCATTTTTCTTTCTATATATGGTGTTGGTCTATTATTTTAGGTTGTTACTATTCATTCATACATAAATCACATTCTTGGAAATTAGGCTATTTCAGGTAGGATTTGAACCCACTACATTTTGATTAGAAGTCCAACGCACTACCCATTGCACTAAAAGGACGTAACGAGCTTTTTTTTCTTTTTACATATGGTGTTGGACTACTATTTTCGTTACTATTTGTTCATTATTTAATGTGAATTAATCAATTAATGTTTGAAAACACGTATTAACATCAAGTTTCATCCACTACAAGTTATCCACCATCACAAAGACAGTAAATCCACTATCGACGCACCCTGTTATTCAAAATACTGAAGGGCGGTTTTGTGGTAGCCTTTTCTCCCTCACTAAGTGAAATTTTAGAAATTTGTACGGTGTAATCAACGCGCGCGCGCGTTAACGTCTTCACCATTTTCTTCATCTTCATTGAAAAGGCTGTCAAAAGCGTTCTTTAGTATTTTGAATAACAGGGTGCGTCGGTAATGGATTGACTGCCTTCGTGATGAAGCAGTAAAACGCAGAGTTTGGTACGGAAGACAACAGAACATAACGCATTTCTTTTTTTTTTTTTAAAAAAGGAACACATTTTTGCAAAATTTGGCTATTTAATTTTCATTATTATTAGCTTTTTGCCATCATTAAGTATTTTTCTGAGGTGCGTCTGATCATGTAAATTACTCATACTATGTATTCATTCATTTTCTTTTTCATGTAGTAAATGCTCTATCCCTTCATAAAGTACGGTCACTTGACCATGGTTCAAAATTACGCGGACCGTCCCCAAAAGCACTCGTGTAGTTGAACAGTGGGACGTTAATATTCACTCACTCACTCATTCATAAAGTACGTACTTTTTCTTTGTTTAAGGTATTTGGGCAGTTTATTTTCTGTTGCAATCTCAAGCAGACAATACATGCAAGTGCAGTACAATATTTTCTGAGGAAAAACTTGTAATTCTTTTTTTAATCCTATTCTCGAAAACCCGGTACTTTCAAAAACTCGGCCCCCCTTCGGTCCACATTAGACCTAGTTTTCGGGACTCTGCTGTATTATCATTACTCATCTATGTATTATTTAATATTTTATAGTATTAATATTTGCAACAGAAGTATCACTAAATTTTCGAATTATTATGTTATAACTAAAAAAAAGCTTAATAGATTACAAGTAATCAGTTTATAAGAAGCGGGTTTTGTCTTTCCGTAGCTTATATATCATCCCTGAATGGCTTACAAAACCCGTCAAACATACACAAATGATTCCCTGAAACAACTGTGTTTTTAAATTATAAACAGCAAGAGGTATTTGGGTATTTTATTTCAGATAAATATTTCTTTAAGCTAATCGTACACTCATCTAAATCTCAAAAACATTTATGTTACTGTTCCATCTTTTTAATGCATTGCGCATTCATATTATGAAGTTTCTTTGTTTTTTTGTAAAAAGAAAAAACATTTTTTTTTAGTTTAATGCAAAATTATCATAAGATAGAGATTTAGTTTTTATGTTCAAATTCAATCTAAACATCGGAACAAAATACATAAAGCGACCGTCTTTATAAAATTCCAAATATATTAAAATATTAAACTGCACAATTTCAGAATTACGCAAAAGATAAAACATATTTCCAAAAAAAATGCGAATAAAAACAAATTATAAATCTAAAAATTCCCTACAAACTCACTTCAGAAATATTTATTTATAGCATCAAAATATAAGCTGATTCTATTGAAGACAAAGCAAAATTTTTTCGAAAATGCTTGCATGATTTAAAATTCCAAGCATTTTGATAAACTCTTAAGGGAAGCAAATCTTAATTTAAGTGGTCTGCCTTCCTTTTGGTTGTTAAAAAAGGAAACACACAAATTACTGTCCAGACTTTCCCTTGTCAATAAGTGAAATCTTCCTGTATAACAAACATTTGAATGCATTGCATAAAATTTTAACAATATCATATTGAGTTTCAATTCCTTAAATAACTCCACTATTCTATCATATTATAAAAATTAATCTCTTTATTTTCTCTCAAAGAGTTGCAGTTGAAATATATTTAAAGTATATATTCTTACTTATTATACAGGGTGTTGCCGAATTCGACCGGCTAATTCAGAGGGTTGATAGTAGGCAGTACAGGAATGACAAATCACTATAGAACATGGGGTCTCAAGGCACATTTAGTCGGTGAAAATCGCGATAACAGCCGTCGGGAGGACGATGAGACAGACGAGGGGAGTGACCAAATGCATGTTGGAATTTATACTTGCGCGATTCGAATGCTTCAATGGCGCAAATGTCTTTTTTCCCTACAACACGTCCTCCCGGAATTGCTGCGGGTGTACCGGCCACTGCGCACCAGAACATGTGGTTCATGCCTGAGAACGCACCAACACATTTTCCGATTCCGTTGCGTAGCCACCTCCATGCAAAATATCAAGGGAGCTGGATTAGCGGGCTTCTTTTGGCTTCCTCGCTCCCCGGACCTCAATCCATTGGATTTTTTTTCTGGCACCACCTGAAATCGCTTGTGTATGAGACGCCGGTGAGCTATAGTGAATGATTTCACTGCATTGATCATCGTCGCTTCAGCTGACATTGCCAGCACACCGGATTTGTTTGAACGCTTTCAACAATCTTTCGTCCATCGGTATCAGTTGTGCTTGGGCCAAGGCCGCCACAGTTTCAAACAATGCAGACAGCCACTTGTTTTTGCATTTCTAATGTCGAGCTGTGATGCATAGTTCGTATTGCAAACATGTTTCAAGTCTAGTTACCTCGTATTGACCCTTTTCATTCCTTTCGACATCACACCATTCATAACTGTTTTTGCTAATTACTCCTAGAAAACGTGGTTTGCGACCCTATGTTCTATGTTGTGTGTCGTCCGCATGCTACCTACTATCATCCTTCTGAATTTGTTAGCCAAATTCTGCAACACAATGTATAGTACTTATATGGGTGGTTACAATTCGTTCGTGGTGGTGTGATTAGTTAGTTGTTAAAACTTTTAAAACATTATTTTGCAAGCACAGTTTAGCACCAAAATGTCACTTATAAAAATGGATATTTATATACAACAATAGTTGTTAAAGCCGACAGAAGTATTCAGCAAAGTATAATTTATTTTATAAATTAATCTTCTACAACCTGTATAATCTGATTTCATGACGTACGCTACGACCTACGATCTAATTTTATTTCTTAGCTTTTCTTCCTTTTCATTTGATAATTGTAGTAATATACAGATAATGTGTATTAGTGTTCAGAAACTATAATCTTTAAAGGAAAACAATAAAGGAATTTTTTGAAGCATCTAGATTAATTGAGTTTGAGTTTTTTAAAGTTAGTGAAATAAATTTTAGAAAATATGCATCATAAATAAAAAAAAACCCAGTTTGGATTAAAATTTTTTAAAGAAAATGACAAAAACGTTCTTGTTGAAGTGCAACATGGCGATGTAAAAAAAAGAGAAAAAAAGATGATTTTTTAAAAAAAATTATTGTTTGAGACTCGATATTTATGAATTTCTTCCCTCGATTTCCTTATACGCTTTTGTAATATATTTTATGAAAATAATTATCATTGTTTATATTATTGTTATTTTTCTTATTAACAGAAGTTTATTTGGCTAGTACTCGTAGTATTTATCAAATACTTTGTTGGAATCGAAATAGCTACACGTAAAGTCAACTGTGCATTTTATATCCTGGATACGTAACAGCCTTGTTAGAAACAGTATATAAAATGATTGATTATCCGTATTGCATTTCGTCCTAAGAAGTTATCATTAAATTTCGATATAGTTACTGCACACATTTAAGTTTGAATGTATTAAATTTAGAGGATTTTGAGACACAAATTTTTTTTACCATTTCATTTTAATCTTCTGTATGATTATTTTATTTACCATAAGAAAGCTGACAATTAATATTATTTTTCCTTCTAGGTGGGATTTTTTTAAATTTATCTTGTTGAATAGTTATATTTCATCTCTTAATAATCTAAAGAAAATTTGACATTTTTGCATGAGCTACGGATCTAACGAAATTATTTTATGCACTTTCTGTATATTGTTATATTTATAATTGAGTTACGAATAGAAGCTTCAGTTTGTTTATTTACAAGATCAAACCTATGTTTATGCTTACTTAATTTTAAAAATATTTTTTTCATAGAAATTATTAAGCTTTCAGTAACTTAAATTAAGAGGAAAGAAAGACTTTATAAGTGATTTTGAAGGCTGTGTAAGTACTTTAATAAATCTAAGCCGGTATGTATTGTCAATTAAATAATAGTTCATTGAACTCAATAACATATTATGACTCTTTTTACAGCTTAATTCATAAAATAATAGTTCTGGAACCTCTCTCAATTACACATATTTTGACTCTTATTACAGATTACTTCAGTTTTTATTTTGTTATAAAATACAGAGGTCCAATTATTTTGCAATTAAATCCCACTTAGAACATTTAAAAGTAGTAAAATAAAAGATTCATGTTATTTTTTTAATGAATTTCTCGCACTTAGTTTACTTTGTTTCTGTTCTAACATTCGTACAAATTCCTAACATTCGTACAAATTCCTCATAAAATCCCAAAGAAGTACTTCTTAATTATTTTGACAGAAATGAAACAATTTTCACTGAACTAAATTATTTTTATCGACTGAATCTAATACACTCATGTCCATAAATTAAGGATAATTCAGAATCACACAGAAATTGAAATCTAAAATAAAAATTTCACCTGTAGAATTATCACACACATCTTGAAGAAGAATATGCAAATTACAGGAAACCACCAGATGGCGCGGATAGTACCTCACAATGACGAGAGTGTAAGAGAAGGGTATATAAGGAATGGTGGCAAAGAAGTAAAATTGTTCACAAGCGCTTTAAAAGCCTTTCAGTGCAATAACCGCATAGTTATGGCACAAAGGAAGCATTTGAATAATTTTTTACGTGGTAGAATTATCGGACGACTGGAATGTGGACGTACCCAGCTGGAAGTATCCGAGGAACTTGGAATCGCCCAGAGTGTCATCTCCAGGCTTTGGCAACGATTCCAAGAAGATGGTAATGTGAGTAGATGTTACAGCACAGGTCGCCCCCGAGTTACAACGCCGAATGAGGGCCGGTATTTGGCAGTTACTGCCAAAAGAAACAGACGGAACACAGCATCAGACCTATCTCGTCAGCTCTCTTCAGCTACCGGTACGACAGTTTCAAGGCAGGCCGTGTACAGACGCTTAGGGCACATTGGTCTATATGCTCGTAGGCCTGTCAGATGTGTTCAACCTTACCGCAACTCAATGTCGCCTGCGATTAACCTGGAGTAGAGAGTATGCATTGTGGACACCGCAACAGTGGTCTTGGGTGATGTTTTCCGACGAGTCCAGGTTTAGTTTGCAGTCTGATTCTCGCCGGACTTTCAAATGGAGAGCGCCAGGTACCCGTTAACACCAAGAGAACACCATTGAACGACACCGTTACGGTGGTGCAGGATGGCTCGTTTGGGGAGGAATTATTCTTGGTTCCAGAACTGACCTGCATGTTCAGAGTATAACGATGACAGGCCGCATCTATAGGGATGTCATTCTGGAACAACATTTACGTTTGTTTTGGGGGCGCCATGGGTACTGAACTTCTATTTATGGATGACAACGCCCGTCCTCACCGTGCAAACATTGTAGACGAATGCCTTCAATCGGAGGATATCACCCGTTTGGATTGGCCAGCATACTCACCGGACTTGAATCCAATAGATCATGTGTGGGATATGCTTGGCCGACGAATTGCAGCCCATCAACCCCCTCCCACCTGTCTACCGGAACTTCGGAGTGCATTGGTTGATGAGTGGTGTAATATTCCCCAAGATCAGATTGATAATTTGATACTCAGCATGCGTAGGCGTTGTAAGGCCTTTTTGGCATCGTCCGGGAGACATACTCTGTATTAACCATCATACTAACCATGTTATACTGTTTTTTTTGTAAATAGGTTCTTTTTTAAAATTTGCTCCAGGGAGTAAAAATCGCAATTTTTATTAATTATGTGAAACATATAGCATCGTTTTTGCTCTTTGCCTTTTGTTTAATAGACTTTACAAATAAGTCAAATTTGTTTTGCTTCTGTCTCTTTCTTTGCCTGAACTTCATTATCCTTAATTTATGGACATGAGTGTAAAAAAAGAATACTATTTTAAAACAATCACTCATTTAATTCATTCTTCTCTATGATTTTTTTAAAAATCAGAATGTTCAAGTTTCACGTAGATTTGTAAATTCCATTTAAAGTATTTCTTCTGAAGTAAAATGAGAAAAGGAATATAATTTGGTTTTTTATCCAACGTCTTAAATAAAAATAATTTCGAAATAATAAAAATAAATACTGTCAAATTTAAAATTAATCCCTCTCTTCTACCAAACCTCTTAGCAGAGAAAGTCCTTCTAAAACGAAATTCGAACTAGCTCAAAGCGAAAGAAGAGACGTTTTATTTAGATGTGGAATGCCTTAGTGCGTTTTAACGATGACACCGTCCTCAATATCATACAGACTCGCCCTTTCGAAATGATTAGAACACCACAGACGGCACCCGCAGGGATAGGACTCAAAATGTTCTAGAAAAGCTATAATAACATATACTAAATGTGAAAGTGAGCTTTCTGCGGTACACGGCTCGAATTATTTAAAATTTCAGTATCTACTGCTGAAACTAGGAACTGGTTTCTGGTTACGCTGTATTCATATGCAAACTATTTTACTTCAGCAAATTACAGTTGCAGTGAAAGGGCCAATTTTCCGCGGCTGTAAAGATAATGTTACGCACCATGAACCTTAAAAATTAACGAAGTTTCAAAATGCAGTGCAATTAAAAATTAGTGGAAGATGATACTACCCAATATTGCACTGAATAAAAAAATTTTCAACCTCAATTGTTATTTTTATACAATCAAATCATTAGATATTTTCCTTTCACAAAGTATTCCAGGTTTAAAACAATAATTTGATTTAAAAAAGATTTATATATAGGGCTGTATTCAAATCTATTTTTATTATATAAAATTTAACTGATAATGCAAGGGTAAAGTAACGTTTTGAGATATAAGCGCATTATTTATTCAGACAAAACTTTTAAAACAGTAAAGTATTATTTACAGAGGGAAATGACACAAAAGTAGTATTACAAGAATATATATATATATATCCTTAACAATTTTTTCTCTTATCTTTAGATAATTAGTATGGTATATATTTTATAAAAAAAATCAGTATGAGAAATTTTTTTTGCGCAGTTTTATATTCAAATGTAAAGATTTTTTAAATATTTTTTATATTATACATATATATATATATATATATATGTATATACTAGCCGTTCACGCCCGCTTCGCTGGGTATGTCATGATGTTTTATAAATTTTTACTGCTTATATATATGTATAAATTATTGATATCTAAGTACTCGCACATTAAGAATTCGATTGTATTGGAAAATATACTTATACCTGTAACAGTCGCCTGTTGATAAAAAAAAGGGGCAGAACTCATCTAATTTGTATATTCTAAAAATCTCTAAAATTAAAGTATAGAATGATGTTTGCTCTTTCGTAACCAAAAACCAAGTGGATTCCCGCAAAACCAATTTTCGGTGGATCTCTACTCCGTAAATTGAACATGCAAGCCAAATTTCAAGTCTAAATCTAACAGAAAAAAGAAAAGTTTTACTATCAATATCCTCGTAATCCCGTTGAGAGCCTTTTTTCAAAAATAACCGCTCTTAGCGAATTTCAATTCAACTAAAGAAAAATGCAAACCAAATTTCATTATTATAGTCTTGTAGCTCGAAAAAAGGGATTTTTTTGTCAATACTTTCCAGTAACCCCCTGCACCCCCCAGAACTTGATTTGCTTAAAATACATACTTAGTGGATCCCTATTAAACAAAAGAAACATGCTTAACAAATTCCAAGTATATGGGTCTAACAATTAAAAACAGGATTTTTTTTCTGTAACTCCTCTTGACCCCTCGCAACTATCCTTGGGCAATTTTTGTTTTACTCTTTGTTAGAGGAACTCTATTCCACGAAAGGAACATGCCTACCAATTTTCAAGCAGGATGATCAAATAGTTTAAAAATGAAAATATTTATCGATTACGCCTCTTAATCTCCCGAAATTAAACTTGTAGTTGATATTCGCGAAACCCATTTTGTAGCGGTTCTCTACTTTAGGAAAGGAATCAGCTTACCAAATTTCAAGACTGTGCGTCTAATAGTTAAAAATAGAAATCATTATTTATATGTTCCCTTAACCCCCCGCAACACCCCTTGGGGGTCAATTTTCACCAAACCCGTTTTGTAGCGGATATTTAGTCCATGAAAGAAACATTCCTACCAATTTTCAAGCAGGTAGGTCAAGTAGTTTAAAAACGAAAATATTTATGTAGTGCGCCACTTAATCCTCCGCAACGCCATTTAGCGGTCTGTTTTCACAAAACCTTCTTATAGTTGATCTGTACTCTATGAAAGAAATCTATTTATCAAATATAAAGACTGTATGTCTAATAGTTTAAAAATGGAAATAATTATCTATCACGCCCCTTAAGTCCCGCAACGCCACTTGGGGGCAATTTTCATGAAACCCATTTTGTAGCGTATCTCTACCCTATGAGAGGAATCTGCTTACTAAGTTTGAAGACTGTACGTCTAATAACTTAAAAATCGGAATTTATAACGCCCCTTAAACCCCCCGCCCCCGCAACACCCCTTGGGGGTCAATTTTCCCAAAACCCATTTTGTAGCGAATATTTAATCCATGAAAGAAACTTACCTACCAATTTTCAAGCAGGTAGGTGAAGTAGTTTAAAAACGGATATATTTATCAATTAAGTCCCTTAATCCCCAGCAACGCCACTTAGAAGTCTGTTTTCACAAAACCCGTTTTGTAACTGATCATTATTCTACGAAAGGAATTATATTTATCAAATTTAAAGACAGTGCGTCAAATAGTTTAAAAGTGGAAATAATTATTTATAATGCCCCCTAAGCCCCTGCAACGCCACTTGGGTGTCGATTTTCACCAAACTCATTTTGTAGCGGATTTCTACTGAATGAAAGGAATCTGCTTACCCAATTTCAAAATTGTACATTGAGTAGTTTGAACATGGAAACAATTATTTATAACGCCCCTTGAATTTTGAATTTCGGAAAATCCGTTCTTAGCTGATGTCTACTCTATGAAAGGAACATGTCTACGAAATTTCAAGTCTGTGGGTTGAATGGTTCCAGAGATATCGTGATTAGTCAGTCAGTCAGTGAGTGAGTATATATATATATAATTTTCTGTAATATACACATTAATATTCTATAATATATATGTTAATTTTTTTTGAAATATGTATACTGATATTTTTATTATATTTATAACAATATAAATGTTTGTTAGTTTAAATAAGCTATTTTGAGATCAATTGGGGACACGGTAGCCTATTGGTTAATGTAACGAACTTGTAGGCGCATGTCGTGAGATCAAACCCTAGTGCTTCTGAAGAACTACCCTATAGAGGAGCTGATGCCCATGGAATCCGCCCCAGCTTGACGGGTCTGTCTTCATGGGCGTGGCGTGAAACCATTTAGGAGCTAAGAACTGCCTTGCGGTGGGAGTGGAATCGTCCCTCAGAGACTCCTCAACTACCTCCCATCCAATATGCCATTATACTGTGAGCTGTCTGGCTGTGAAAGAGGAGTACACCACAAAAATAAGACTCATTTTTTAAATTCTCCTTCTAAGTATGCATTGGGGGGATCTCAGTGGCATGATCTTTATTAGATAATCATAAATACATAAAATGACTTTTGAATAACATATATCCTTTCCTCTGTTATAAATATATATTCATATGAGATTTAATTTAAATCTGTCTATTACGTTTTTAACAATTCGGCATAATGAGAAAAATTTTCTTAATATTGTCTCGAGTGCGCACGAGGTGAGATAAACTAGACTGATCCAACAAATCACTGAACTTACAGAATCAGTGCTCTGTGATATTATCGCCTTCAAAAGTAGTTCCCTTCATCATTCACACACTTCTGTATTCGGTACTGCCATTGCTGGCAACAGTTCTGGGACGAGGGTTTTGGAAGGCCCTTTGGGAGATTCTCCGTTTTTGTATAAACCTCTTCAACTCAGGTTCCCTTTAAGCAAGATTTAATTGTAGCAAATAAAAAAGTCACATGAGGACAAATCCGGTGAATAAGGAGAATGCCCCACCACAGTAATGTTTTTGCTGGTCAGAAACTCCTTAACAAATAGAGCCGTGTGAGTGGGTGTATTGTTTTGTGCATTAGCCATCCATCACTTCTCAATTCTGGCCATTTTTCCTAGTTTTTTCACGAATACTTTTTAGTACTTCAATGTAGTTGTGTTGATTAACACTCTGACTACTGATGTGAGCTGGGATTTACTAATTTCCCGAATTTTGGCAATGTTTTGGTTTGTAATCGCTTATCTTGCGCGCCCAGCATGTTCATCATCTTCCACGCTGTCCCTTTCCTCTGAAACTCAATTAGGCCATTAAAAGACATGTGCATGAGACATAGTTTCATCTCCATAAACCTCGGGTAATATTTGAAATATTTTCGTGGCTGATTTCTCAAGTTTCACAAGAAACTTGATGTTGATTCCACATTTTTCCGGCAGAATGCAGTTGCACCTGTTCACCCATTGACATAGTCATTCCAACCTACGTGATCAGTCAAGGCGAAGCTGGTCACATGGATAGACGAAGGATGTGGGATGACGTCATCAAAATAGTTGTTGCCAACTCCAATCTGTTTTCAAGCTACACACTAAGTCTGATTTTTTTGTGTCACACCTCGTTCAAAAATAAGAATGAGAGTTAAATATGAAGCTTGTGAGAGAAACTTACATCACGCTTTGATTCAAATATCAACGTGATGCATTACAACAAATTTTCCTAAAATACAAATAAATAAATAAGTAAATAAATAATAAAAAAATTAAAAAATAGGATTTTTAATTTTTTTAATGCATTATTCTTACTAAAGATTTCAAAATATTTATGTGTATATGAATTTATTAATTAATGTTCATTTACATTTGTATGATGTTGATTGGATTGTAAGCCAAAAAAGTCTTTCAAAATAGATTCATTTCTATTCAAGGAATGTAAAAGAAAAAGCAACTTTCCACTATCAAGACCAATTAAAACAAAGAAAATTAACTCCTTTTTTTTATTTTTAAAACTTTTTACTAAAATTCCAGACACTCTAAGAATCTACATTCATTACATGCGTGCACAAAAATCTCGATGTATATGTGTATGAGAATAGAAATTATACTTCTTTTATTATCTATGCAGCTTGCTTTGAAAATTGAGATTATTCCATTACATAGTTTAAAAAAGACGGGGAAAAAAATAAGATTTAAACTCTAAATTTAAAGGGAAAAAGACTATTCTCGAATTCTACGCCATAACGATATAGTTGGGCGAGAAAGAAATTTAGAATATTAAGAATTTTTTCTGACTCCTCAAGAATTCAAAATTCTTGATACGGTTTTTTGGACCCAATGTTCATTCTTTTTATTTGTTCTTACAAAATGCATAAAAAGTAAATAAAATATCAAATCTAGCTAAGAGAATATGGAAAAAGGCCTCACTAAGAAATATATTTCAAAAGAGTCTCTTTTTTATTTTTTGCTCTTTTACACTAGTTTACTATGCATATATAGAAGGGGGAATGAAAAAAAATAAATCACGTTATTGCACATCATTGCACATGCGTTACACTGGAATGTAGATTATGCTGTCTTGGTGTATATAATGAATTCAATTTATCAAACGGGTGAATGCCCTCTTTATTTCTAATAGCCAGTTTCTACAAATGCAATTTGGGAAATACATTATGCTATTGTATCGGGGTGATTGATAAGTAAGGTCTCCAATAGCATAAAATAAGTTTCAGGCAAAGTAAAATAAAAACAGAGGTATCAGAATGAAGGCAATTTATTACTCTTAAAAATTTAAACTAATTTCTCAACATAGTGAACACTAACATATACACATTTGTTCAATCGTTCTATCCATTTCTTCATTTCGTCTAAAAAGAAGGATTCTGGTTGTCTGCGTATCCATTTACGCATGGCTGCCTGAACTTCGGCACCCGTTGAAAAACATTGACCTTTCAACGTCTGCTTCAATTTTGGGAACAACTAAAAGTTCTACGGTGCCAAATCTGGGTTGCCAGGAGATTGTGGAACCATTGTATTTCAGTTCTTCCATGGCGTCCTGGGTTTATGCACTGCAATGCGGTCTTGCATTGTCGTGATACAAAATACATTTCTTTCCGGTCTGATTCTACGGATGCGTTACTTGAGTGATCGTAATGTTGCACAGTGTCTGTTGGAATTCACCGTCAATCCTTTAGTCAGAAATTCCGTGTAGAGCACACCACATGCATCCTAAAAAATAGTGAGCATGGTTGTTGTTGCGGACATAAAAGTTTTAAATTTCTTGACAATCGGAGAATCAGGATGACGATATTACAGGGGTTGTGCCTCTTGTTTTCTGGGCCATAATGGTGAATCATGAAAACCCCAAGGTTCACGCAGCCAACCCGAATCTTTCTTTATGGACGAAATGAACAAATGGATAGAACAATTGCACAATGTGTAACTGTGGAAGATGTCTCTGGTAACATCTCTGATAGATATTGGAAGGCCAGAGAGCTGTTACAAGCTCTAACTAATTTTCGGTTGTTTTTTAATGGTTTTTTTATTCTTTGTTTTATTGATCCTAATTTGTTTTTACTTCTTGTGTGCTTGCATGGAGGATTTTCACTCCAGCAAATGATATATTCATCAAGTGATGCTCCTAAAAAATAATATAATAAAGCACTTAATCCCCCCCCCCAGTAGTACATATTGTACAAGAACGTATTTGGATAAAATGCAATGAATTTTAACTACATCATTATGGTATACTAAATACTTTAGATGTGCTATTTTTGTTAAAATTAGATTTATTACTACTTTATACAGTTAACACTTACTAAGTAACTAACCACGTTGTCTGGCGAATCAGAGATGCTTTTTATGGCTTCACATGTCTGGAATGGAATTTGAAAGGTTGGCAATTGCATAAAAATGATACATTAATGACGAAGGGGAAGTTTATGAAATTATAACATTGTATTTTTCATCACTACTAAATTTCAAGTAAGAAAAAAGAAATGACATAAAAAAGTTTCAATTCTTTTTATGCTGCTAGAGAAACGACAAAGCAACAGGTTTATTTTTATATTGATTTCGAATTCACACTTATTTTTGCCAAAAACAGTACATTTATTGCTAAGATAGAAGATTATTTTTGAAACGTCAAGTGTATAAGTATTTACCGTAAAATCCGGCGTATAACGCGTACCCATACTTTCACACACACACACACACACACACACACGCACACACACACACACACACACACACACACACACACACACACACACACACACACACACACACACACAAGTTGAATTTTTTTTTACTTTCAGGTATATTCCCGCCGTATAACTCGCACCCGTTCCTTTACAGAGAAATCTGAATTGTTAGTATATAATGTTCTGATGTTTTGATATCATTTTCATTCGAGGTATTATCCCAGACTTTTGAAAAAAAAAATAGTACACTTCTGAAACAACAACTCTTTTTGTTTATAAGGCATGCCGTTTCTTTTAAATGAATTTTTTTTATGTGTGTAGAAGTGTTTTTATATGCTTATTTCTTTTGTTATTTTTAAAGCTATCGTTTTTATACCCGGCGAAAAATGCGCACCCTTAAATTTCAATCTTATTTTATGAGTTAAAAGGGCATGTCTTTCGCCAAATTTTACGGTAAATAAGAGAACTCGTTCACTCTCTCAATATAAATATTAATATCTTTACGATAAATTTATAAAATTTTTCCAATTTTCACTTGATAATATTGCATTTGAGTTATTTTAATATTGCTTATATAGAGATAGAAAGAATTATGTTAAGTTCACACATTAATCTGTTTAAGATTGATGCAGCATTAAAAAAATTCAAATTTGAAAAGAGCATTAATGTTTTAAAAGAGCTTCTTCCTAATAACAATATTCAACAGGATGGATTCATTCCTCAATTGTGGCAAAAACTCTTCTGAGGAAAGCATTTCTTAGTATTAGTTACTTCACGTGGCTTTTTCTATTTTAGAAGCATTATATATAAAAGCTAGTTACGAAATTTCAAAATGAATCTTCGATTCTCAAGTGATAGCAAATGCGATAACGAAATAAAAACCGTTAAATTTATAAGTTAGTCGAATACCATGAAAGCACAAGGCAATGTGTTAAGTGTCTTCCACCCATAAAGATCTATTTTTGTTGTTGCATTTTCTTCCCACAAGCCATTACCTTAGTATAGTAAAGAAATCTTTCGGTGAAAGACGCAAGAAGAAATTCTTTCCACAACAAATCCTACGAACATCATTCACGAGCAGTCATGGAGTAGAAAGTTTTGTGGTTTCTGTCAGTCTGTTTACTACCGCAAAGAAAGATCTATGAAGTTTCTGTTTTTAGTATTAAATCAGAGGATTTGGTTTATTTTATTATAGAAATGAGAAATGGTTTATGTTTCCATGTGTTACCACATTTTATAGGGCAGATTAATAGGACAAAATGGATTCCAGGAAAAGTTATGTTCAGAATTGGTCAAACATTATTTTAAGAAGTTATTAATTGTTCAATTAGGAATTAGTAATATTCAGATTGTGTGTGTGAAATTCGGTTGATTTTAAGTTACAGCTTTGTGTTTTGATTTCATCGTTTTTTGATAAGATAACGAACAGCTACAGTGGCGTAACATACACCCAGAATTGCGGAGGCCCAAGGATTCTAGGGGGCCCAAAACCTGACATTGTAGAGGGACCCCAATATTCTCCGTTATGCCACTGAATAGCTATATCATCTAATAAGATTGTTCTTCATATCAAGATTATGAATAACGCATAAATTATGAAATGTAAAACAAGTTGAGATCATATCTATAAATAATACTGTATAGTTAGAAACAACTACCAGATTATTTAATTTGAGAAATATACACATTCCCTCTAAATTGAGGAAATGTTTGCCTATACAGAATTTTTTTTATCAAGCAATTATCCTTCAACGGAATACATTTTTTAAAAAATTTCCAACAGGGCTGCGAATTGGAGTTTTACCATTGCACACCTAGTATGAGTACATTCTCGGGATCTGGTATCTCTTTTTATTGCTGCGCCATATACGAGTAGATCAGGGGTACTCAACCTTTTTTATGTCGGGCCGCAAACAAAGTATGATGGCTATTTCACGCCGGCCGCAACATGAGGATTAATGGAGGTTGGAGAAATGCTTTAAAATGTGGAAATTGATTAAAATATCAAAACTACTATTTTGCTTTTTGAAATATTATTTTGTACATTTTTATTTTTGTCACTGAATTTTTCTAAATAGGAAGCACTTAAGAATCACTCTTTCACAATTTCTTCATCAGCAAATGGTATTATATGATTACCAACGATATAACAAACTTCATAGGGTAACTTTGTTATCGCTGTGACATTACCACTGACAATAACACTTTTTTGCTGTTGTAAAGATTATTCAAGGAAGTTTATTTATATCATATTTATACATAAAAGGGTCAGTGAAGGATTCATGTTTATTGGTATTTTTTTAATACACTTTCGTGACAAATCAAACAACTACTGAACCATGCTTGTCTTTCACTACAAAATAGTCAACTTCTTAATCTTCTTGAAACAATCTATTTTCTTCGAATATTTTTCTTCTTGCAAGACATGAAAGATTGTTAAAAATTAGTTCCACACATAAAATGGTTGCTACTTCACTGTTGTCCATTATCATTAATCGGGGGGCGGGAATATCAATTCGCACCCATACGACATCGACAGCAAAAAGCAAAATTGACATATTTGATTTTTAACAAAGAAAAAATTTCCCACCAAATTTTCATAAATAAATGTATTTCTCAAAGCAATGAACCACGATCGGGTCACTTAAAAAGATCCGGTGGGCCGCAAGCGGGCCGCAGGTTGAGTATCGTTGATGTAGGTGGAATACCAGTCACTGCAAGTAATTGTGAAGCTAAGAGAGAGGAACTTGAGCTCTGAAGATGTGAAACCGACTTTGAAATTTAATTTTACCTAGAGCACCAACGCCAAACAGGTACTCAAAACTTGGAAATCAATAACTCTGGTCACGAACTCGAGGTCGGTATTATTTCTGGAGTGTGATGAGTGGGAGTGCTGGTGTCTTTAGAGACCCGGCTTGAAAAGGGAGTGATGCACGATTAATCTTTCGAGCCATCCAATTGGTATGGTGTGTAACTTTAACGAGTGTCGTATTAGCTCAGGTGTCGTACGCATCACTTCATCAAGTTTCAAAGTTACATGGTAGATCACAATAGACGTTAATAATCAACAATTTAATCATAAATAAGAAATGGGCTTTAAAAATTTATTCCGCTTTTAGTTTCTTATCAACTTAAAATTAATATTGTAAAATAAATCCTTAAAAATTATTTTTGTGGTATTTTCAAAAAGGATTTTCTTTTTAAAAAAATTAACTTATGCATTGTTTGTATGCGTATTGATAAATCAAAGCTCAATATCTTATATTATATATCTTAAAAGCAAATAATGAATTAAATTTAGTATAAAACACTCTTGGTCAAATACTTTAAGTATGTAATGAATTTTTATTGATTTTGATAATTTTAATGAAATAGGCAAATTCATCAGTTAAACGAAAGTTAATCCATTTTATACCTAAAATGTATCTTTTTTGTATCATTTTAAAAGCACGATTTTACGAGTTTGGGTAAAAAGTATATTTTCTTTTTCTTTTAATTTCTCTAATTTACAAACATTCAAAATAAAATTCCTGATAAAAACATTTATATATTAATTAGAGACAAAGATGAAATTAGTATTAAAATTTTTTTCAGTTTTTAGAGAAAGCAAAAACCATCTTTTTTTTCAGTTATGGAAAAGTGATGCAAAATATGCATGTTTTGTTCATAAAAATGTAATTTCTGGTGCTATGAGTAGGGATTTTAACAAAATAGAAATTTAAGCAGTTTAAATTTCGATTTCTGTAAAACAGAGAAAATATTTTTAAAATTTGGTTAAATGTCATAAAAAATAACTTTTTAGGACCCTTTTTTGTCTTCGTAGGAATCGTCTGTGATTGACTTATTATTTTAAAGAGATACCGATGGTCGTGGTTTTCCTAAACATTGGTAATGATATGCCTCATCTAATTAAATAGTAGAGAACTCCGGATGACTTAATAAAAACAAATCTATTGTGCAATATCTGTTTCTATTGTTGATGTGATTTAAGTCGTAATTTCAAACTTAATAATTCAATAAAACTATTTGTATGATCCAAACTCTTTTGTTAATAGCTTTGAAGTAAAAAGAATTGTTAGAAAAAAAGTTATTTCTTTATCAGATCTGGAGGATAAGATTTAGAATTATTGAAGGAAAACTAATCTTACCAGAAAGTAGAAAGTAATAGATTTCTAAGGATGAAAGTAGTTTTCTTTCTAAAAATTATCTGTTGTTTTTTCCAGCGATGTAGGCTTTTATTAAAGAATAGAGCATATCCTTAATGAAACCGCTGTATTCTTTGTAAAATTAGTGTCACATAATTCTTTACAGTACATAAATAAAGAATTAAAAGTTAGTTAAAGAACAGTAAGGAACTTCAGTTTTATTATCTGAGGTTGGTTGTCAATTCTAGATTTTCTTTAAAAAATATGCTATGGATAAATGCATTTACACTGGACCTTTTCAGGTTTGACACTGATGTATATTTTTATTGATTAAATAACCATCCTTTAATGCTATAACTTTTTTTATTTGTTAAATTTATTTCTATTGGTACTAAATAATATGTAAAAAAAGCATGTGTTCCTTAATTTGAGTATATATATATATATATATATATATATAAAATATATAAAATTCTTCTGTCACAGTGTTTGTAATCAAACTCCTCCAAAACGGTTAGACCGATTCTCTCCGATTCTTATGAAATTTTGTACGTATATTTAGTAGGTCTGAGAATAGGACGTAAACTTTTTTTATTTCCGATATTGCAATTAGTTGAAAAGATATTAATTAAAAACCTTAAAACGCGCAATTGTTTTTCTCCTGTGTGTTGGTTATTTCGCTTGGCGTCGAAAATCGGTTTCGCACCAGATGTGACTTTTCTCTGTTCACTGTCCAAATCACCCTGCCCACGGGTTACACTAACAAAAGAGTTGTCTATAACAAATCAAAAATCACCAAATTTGGCGAGTGAAAAGTTTATTTTCTTTTCCATTTTTTGTACAGATCTTTAGTTTAAAAATTCGTATGTTGCATCCGTTTATAAAACAAAAATATCAAAAATATTTGCGAAAAACTTAAACTCGATTTTACTTCGGTATCATTATTTCAAATAAATGACACAAGATCAGTTTTTGCCATTTGCTCTCTGCCATTTTATCACGTCCGTTAGTTAAGTAATCTCATATAAATCAATAATTTTCAAAACGTGTCACGAGCTCCCGCCAACAACAACTATTATGTTACCTGTATAAACCATTTCTGAATATTTTCAGACATATATGAGTTCTTATTTATTATTTATTAGTTTATTCATAATAAAACGACAGTTTTTAAAACTGTAATACTCAATGCGAGCAAAATTTTCGGGAATCATTTCATTCAAAAGATAAATATATACGTATTTTATAATTGTGAAAGGTATAGGTAAAATAATGAAAGAATAGATACATTATCAGTATATTGTTTTCTAGCATTAAGTACTTCAATTTGATCTATTTGTGTGTTTTATACAGTGAACAATGCCAGCCAGACGCAAAGGGTCTGATTTGGGCCGTCGAACGACTAAATCTACAGCCATGCGAAATAGAAGAACTCAAAGAAACGGTGAACAAATCCAAAAGGATAATGAAGATGTGCGTGTGAACATGGCACAGTTGCGTGAATCGCAATCACAAGAGGCACGAATTGAACAAAATCAACAAAGACGATTAGAACAAAGACAAGCGCTTCGATACGTATTTGACACACGCAGAGTAAATGACCAACAACGCTAACAGTACATCGAGCATTTATATCCGATTCATTCCGTCGTCTAACATTTGAGTATGAGCCCGATGTTAAATATTACGCTCATTCGAATGTGGAAATTGGTGCTATGGACAAGGAATGTCCGCATTGTAATGCACTTAAATTAAAAAATGAGCCAGCCGGGATGTGTTGCGCGTCAGCAAAAGTGCAACTACCAGAAATTTAAACACCACCTGAGCCATTGTCACGTCAATCCAGCTTCAATGTGCGCTCATGAGATCAACGCTTGCTTGAAATCATCGCCAATGGGGCGTAATGTTGAAAAAATATAGCTGAAAGTAAATATGTGCGTTCAAATGCTTCAAGATCCATCCGCTGAAACATTTTCAAAACAACTGTTAGATATCGGTGATGGAAAAGTAGTTGTACTTGAAAACACCATGTGCATAAAATTGCTCACCAATTTCTGCACAATCATTAACTCGCAAAATGCTCTCATTGACCAGATATTTCCCGATATACACACGCAATACTTGAATCATGAGTGGCTGGCTGAAAGAGCAATTTTGGCATAAAAAATTGTGGACGTCAAAGATTTGAATTTCAAGATAACAGTTGTTGCCAGGGGATGTCATACAAATCTATCGATGCAGTTTGCGATATCGACGAATCTGTAAATTATTCAGCAGAGGTTTTGAACTCATTGGATTTGCTAAGCATGCCACTGTACCATTTACAATTGAAGGTTGGATCTCCGGTTATTTTGCTTCGTAATTTTAACCCACCACGGCTGTCCAATGGCATACGATTAGTTATTAAACAATTATTGGAAAACGTTGTCGAGGGTAGCATCTTGAATGGTAAGTTCCGAGGAGAAGATGTATTACTACCACGAATCCCTATATTCCCACAGATGTGCCAATTCAAGCGGATTCAATTTCCAATTAGATTGGCATTCGCAATGGCAATCAATAAGTCTCAAGGTCAAACGATGTCTGTTTGTGGCTTAGATTTGGGCACACTGTGTTTTTCACATGGACATTTATACGCGGCATGTTCTCGCGTGGGAAAACCATCCAGTTGGTTTGTGTTGGCTAAAGATGGACTCACTAAAATTATCGTACATGCCATTACACTAAGAGACTGATAAATTTATTTTTAACTGTCAGAATTTAAGACAAAGATGTAATTTGAATTTATTAGTTAAAATAATAAAAGTATAAAAAATTCAAAAAATTAATTCTTGGTGTTTTGTAACTTTGTAGGACGTCATCGTTCACAGTGCTCCATTTCTCTTTCAGTCATATACCACATCCCCACACACTTTTAATGAGTTAGTTATTTTTTACTTGATTACCAAAATATTTACTAGAAACAATTTTTACTGCAAAACAACGTTTTCCGGGTCAGCTAGTATATATAATATATATATATATATATATATACTCAAATTATGGAGCATTCTTTTTTCTTTCATTTATCGGTTAAGAACTCTTTATTTTGTATGTATTATACTAATGGATAAATTTGAATATGGGTTTTCTTCCATTTAATATAAGACGTACATAAGAAAAAAGTATTGTGTTTCTATTGTACACTCAAACACTCACAAATCCTTTCACCTAAAGTCTGTCATTTCAAAGATGAGTCTTGTTTTCTTCAATGTATTATAAATTTTGAGGATTTCTTCTCTCTGAGATAAACTTTTTAATATATATATATATATAAACATACGAGGGTTGGGGGCCTAAGTCATAGCAACTATTTTTTTTCCTGTAGATATGTGAACGGATCAAAAACGTATGAGTCGTGTGGAAGTTCTGCAGGCATAGTGTGTATGCAGAACAACAGATGGCTCTGTGATAGATGGTGGTAGCGCAGCGAGGGCTGTAAAATCAGTCAGTTGGGGAGCGTCGTGTGAGATGGAAGTAACTCGTGTTGAGCAGCGTGCTTACATCAAAATAGCTGTTCTCTAAGGGAGAAATGAGATGGAATATCACAGTGAATTTGTGGAAGCTCTTGAAAATATCATACCATACAGCAGCACGGTGGGTAGGAAAGTTTCAGCAAGGGCGTGTGTGAGCAACGTTCGGGACGACCGTTTAGTGTGCGGACCGACTTGGCACGTGTCGTCATCGAGCAGCTCATGGATGAAGACAGACGATCGAGACAGTAAACAAAGACATTTCGACAAACGCGCAACAAACGCAACGTCATTTTAACTTTATGTGTACTGTGTTGTCATTCTTTTCCACCGTGAAGGCCATGTTTCCCTGTATACTGCCTTAATAAATTAGTGGGCTAAGATATTTCAGTGCTATTCATTGTCCACACATGTAGTTAACACCTTGTCCTTTCGTCTGTATATGTCACATTTTCCAACCGGGTATCTTCAAGAAAAAAAAAAAATTCCCATGACTTTTGCCCCAACCCTCGTATATACAAGGTGTCCCTAAAATGGCGCCCAAATTCTCCACAGCCAGATTCCTCACTGGGAGTACACAAATGCTCAAATTACTGCACCTATGTTATCCATAGTTTACGAGAAAAATACGAAAAGCAAGATATTTCATCACAGCCAGTGCAAGGAGCGTATCAGATAAACAGCGTATTTGCAATACTCATATTCATCTAAGTGTTTGCCGTACATATCGATGCAAGCTTAAGCGAGCAGTAGAAGGGATAAGTGCACACGTTGCGAACAGTGCGGGGCTCGCCAGAGTACAAGCAGCAAGCAGATGTGCAACAATGTCCATTTGAGGGTTGTCACTAGCCTCGTTTCACCAATTCCTTGAGATGGCCCCATAGAAAAAAATCCAGCAGTGTGAGATCTTGCAATCGTAGTGGCCATAGAACCGTTCCCCACGTTCAAACTTGTGGAAGGGGTATTTAGTTTCTAGCCAATCAAGCACAGAAATGCCCTGGAATCTCTTCCTGAACAACCATGCATCATCATCAAGCATTGTATTTTTGTCATAAATTGTGGATCGTACAGATACAGTTCCTTGGGCATTTTTTATGTACTCCCAGCGAGGAATCTGGCTGTGTGGGTTGAATTGTTGGCACAGCCTGTACACGCTAAATTTAATCACACTCATGACAAAATATGTCAAATATGGATATAAAATATGATAATATAATAAAGTACTGCCTCCTCTATTTAAACAATATAACAAATATTTTTCAGTTAATTTCAGAATAATCCCTCCTATTCTTGAATAACACTTCATGTTTCATTCTCCTTAATCTTACTCTCAAGATAACAAAAGGAAACCATAAGTGGGCATTGAAAAGGAACGTCGTAACAGCTTTACAGTTAATTTAAAAAATGGGATCATTATTAATTTCAAAATTCTAATCCCTGATTGATTTATGATACTAAAAGACATCTTGCACAAATTTAAAAGTTCCATTTTTGAATCGATGTTGCTTAAGATGTGAAGGAGATTTTCTAGTAATTGCTTTGAAAATTGATTTATTTTTACTACTGAAATATTTGGATGCTAAAGTATATTACTAATTAAAGTAAAAAAAGAATACTTTGTGTTGATTGGATTCTTAGGGATTTTCTGATGAGATACTAAAGACACTAAAGTAAACGTTTTTATATTTGTATTTCGTTCTCTTTAGATTGCTTAAATTGAATGCACAAAGTATTATTTTAAATAAGAAAAGGATAAAGTAAATATTTAAATTGAATTGTTTGCTTAGGCACATGTGGATAACTGCTTAGCAAATTATAAATATTTACCTTATTTTTAATTTTTGAGTTATTAACAAATATTCCGGAATATATATATAAACTGGTTTAAATGTTTTCTTAATAAAATATATCCATTTTAAAAAATAAGGCTTGGATAAATAATGCAGACGCAGGTTAAAGTTTTATCATGTGATAGTCAAGTATCTAGCGCATTGATTATCGCGTCACCCACGTGACCATTACGTGGTTTCATTAAAGAATGCTTTCCTATAATAAAGGACATTCCCAGATGATTATAAATTTCGTTTTATAAAAATATGATTGTATGAGATTTTTTAAGAAAACTTATACAGGGGAATTTATAAAAAAGTATACATTTTCAATGCTCTATAAGTCAAGAACAATATAAAATATTATGCGTTACTTGTAATAGAATTGCATGAGATTTTATTTTTTTTAGAGACAGTCATAGATGTTCAACGCGTGAATCCTTAGTCACACGACACATATCGAGCCAATGATCCATTTTTGCTTAAACGCGTGTTAAGCTATGAGGGAAAAGACCATAGATACCGGTTGTGATACACAGTGGCGAAACGAACACATTAGGGCTCTCCTGCAAACTCAGATTTTGGGCCCCAAACCCAAATACATACTTTACATCAGAGAAGCTTTGGGTCCCCTAGTCCCCCCGAAATGTGGGTGTAAACGTTACACCAATCTTAATACGGTGTTTTAGCTCCACTAGATCAACAGAAAGGGAAGGGACGAATACCTTGTTTCAGACGAATCCCCTCTTGCCAGGAAGACATCGCAAGGTGTTAAGTCAGGACTTCTAGGTGGCATAATGTAGTTCACGTCTTGTTGAATCCATCGATGAGAGAGATGTTCGTCGAGGTAGACTCTTACGGTTACCGACCAGGGTGGTGGTGCATCATCCAATTCAAGAATGAAGTTTTCAATATAGTCTTGTAACCGTGGCATCAATCAAAGATTTAACAGACCCCAACAAATGCTTCCAGGACAGTTTGCTAAATTCAAAAACACAAAACGCCTTTTCCACTGCTGACGCCGCCATTTTGATTGCCTAATCACATGGCACTCAAGCTATTAGTACCTATTTTACTTCCGTCAGGGGCGGGACACAAACTTTAAGACTGCATCTACCTTACTATTCGCTGAAAACGTGCATTTTTTGGTCTGTTACTGTCTTACGGCATATGGAAAGTGTATACTTCTTCATGAATCATTTTGTATTTTGATTAAAATTGTTTTTTCGCAATATATATTACACCTCATTATTTTAACAGTTTGAGCATACTCTTAAACGCAATTCAAAACTTCTTTTGTGGCAAAATATAAGTTATCACAAAAGTAGGCCATTTATATTTTTTTCCCAAATCCCAATTCTCTGATTCATCATTATTGGTATCGTCATCATTTCATGATTTGATTCATCATTTTATGTATCGATTCTTCAGTTTGGACTAATTTTTTCTTATCACATGCATTACTTCTTCCCACTTTTTTTTTTATAAATTACTACTTAACTTACGTGTTCCAAGATAGCTTCAGTAAATGGCCTTCATATTTCAGAAACTTTTACTTTAAAATTGGTTGAAAATAATATAACCTATTATATGTACGTGATACAAAAATGTAAAATCTTTAACGCTTTTGCTCTATCATCATTAATATCTGCTGAAATAGTTTTTACACAAGTTTGTACCATACATAGATTTTTGTGAAAAATTTTAAAAAAATGTTTGAAGAATTTAAACACATTTGGAAATTTTTTCCATCTGTATTTAAAGTGTTCTTTTTGGTATAAATTAACATTAATAATTTTATGGATTTTCTATTTAGTTGCTTAAGAAAAAAAATTAAAGAATTTTACACGTAATTTTCGAATACTTCTATTGATGAAGAAGAAAAAAAAATGAATTCACCGTTTTTTAGTATTTAATTCTAAAAGAAAATACCCAGAAACCTCTTTCAGATGTAAAACTTTAGAAGATATTAATGAAATATTTAAGATTCTCTCTCTCTAAGTATTAGTTATTTTTAATATAATGAAATATATATATATATATATATATATAATAAAAACAATATTTTGGTAATATTTTAGCGGCAAACAGTATTTTGAAAATAAAAACACGCGATTTTGAAGAAGTTTTTGGAAGAAAAACGATGATTAGTTGGGAAATATTTAGTTTCCTTTAACACAACACATAAATATACTTGTCCAATTCGAAAAAAATGAAGTGAAAGATAGAAATTTATAAATTTTTTTTCAACTAAAAATATATTTTCGTAAGTGTTTTCTTTGGGGGGGGGGGAGGGGTCACATTTTACTTTACATATTTTTCTTCTTGAACATCTCAACATCCCGTTACAGGCCTTGATGGCCTCTACCATGCGCTCTTTCCAGCGTCCTCTATTTGTTGCGACTCCTCTATAATTCTTAATTTTTAAGGTATTTAGGTATTTCTCGATGCTATCCAACCGTCTAGCTTGGGATCCCTAAGGTCTTTTAAATGACAAGATAGTAGTGGTATTATCTTTCAAGTTTCACCAAATACGGCCAGGGCATTTTAATCTGCTACGAATGATGACTTGTGTTACTTGAGGTTGTGGTTTCCGATCAAACCTGTACAGTTCAAAGTTAAATCTGGATCTACACCATCCTCATTTCTCCAATGGATATTGGTCAATGATAGATCTGAGAATTTTTCTCTCAAATATGTCCAATGAGCATGCTGTATCTTTGTTTAAGGTCCGTGTTTCACACTTGTATAAAGCAAGATAGGTAATATTAGTGTTTTCAAGTTCTTAATTCAGTTTTAAGGCTGATTAAATTAGGTCTTAATTGTCTTTTCAGCCCTTAGAAATATTTACTAGCCATTTTTATTCTGTAGTCAACCTCTAATTTAATTTTTTTTATCATCACTGGTCAACATGATTTTTGTCTCATGAGTATAGTTGTACTTAATGCAGTTTTTGATCGTATTTTCAAATGTGTATTCGGAATTTCTCCATCACCCACAGTTTTTTTTAAAAATTTCAATTAATGTGTATTTAAATATTTTTTTAATAAACGACCATTTATACATTGTAAAATCAAAACATACCGTGGTGCAATGAGACCAGTTCCACATAGCGAAGAATTGCCCATACCAAAGCCTCCAAAACATGTGACATTAGATGAAGAGAGCTTAGATTCCGATAGAAGTAAGGAAGAAGAAACAGTTTGTGGCGATACAACTTTTAAACCAAGTTGTTCGCCTGAGCCTCATTTATTGACTCAAGAAGATCTTAACGATCTCATACGAGATTTAAAGTTATCCAAAAAACACTCTGAAATGCTTGGTTCCCGGCTAAAAGGATGGAATCTTCTTCAAAAGAATACAAATATATGTACTTATTGAAGTCGTCATTCTCAACGTAAAGATTATTTTTCTGAAGAAAATGGCTTAGTGTTTTGTAATGACATTTCTTCTCTTTTGGGGGGAGACATTTGGTATTGAACATAACCCCAACAAATGGCGCTTGTTCATTGATTCCTCCAAAGCAAGTTTAAAAGCAGTGCTTCTGCATAATGGAAATAAATTCCCATCAATGCCTGTGACTCACTCTGTTAGTATGAAAGAAACATATGAAAACTTTCAATTTATATTGGCAAAGCTTCAATATGCAGTGTATGAATGGAATATTTGTGGTGATTTGAAGGTAATTGCACTTATTCTTGGTCTGCTGCTTGGTTACACAAAGTACTGTTGTTTTTTGTGTCTTTGGAATAGTAGGGACAGAAAAAACCATTACATCAGAAAAAAATGGCCTAAACGCGAATCATTCATTCTTGGACAGAAAAATGTGAAACATGACGCATTGTGTAATCCTAAAAATGTGTATCTACCTTCGTTACATATCAAACTAGGATTAATGAAGAAATTCGTGAAAGCCGGCAATACTCCTGTTTCATGTACTTAAAATAGAAGTTTCCTAAAATTAGTGAAGCAAAAATTAAAGAAGGAATATTTGTGGGTCCAGAAATACGATCACTAAGGCATGATGAGAAGTTTGAGGAACTATTAAATCCTCTGGAGAAAGCATTCAAAAATGTGACTCACAGTTTTTTGAGAAATCTTAAGGTGGAAAATTACCGTGATATTGTTCATGATCTTATAACATCTTATAAAAATTTGGGCTGTAATATGTCCTTAAGAATATACTTCCTGCACTGGCACTTATTCCCGGAAAATCTTGATGCAGTGAGCGATGAGCACGGGGAACGCTTTCATCAGGAGATTTCAGCGATAGAAAAGAGATATCAAGGCAAATGGAATGCTGATATGCTGGCCGATTATTATTGGACCATCAAGAGGGATACTCCATAGGCGAAATATAAAAGAAAATGGTGATTTCTTAATTTCTAGGTGAGTCCGAATGTTCGAATATTGTGTACTTAAGAATGTAGAAAATATTAAAGTGTTTCAAATTATAAATGCCTGCCTCTCGAAAACCTTGCGTGATGAAGAAAAATCAATATCATATTTGAATTTAGGAGAAGAAATGCTATCAGAATCACATATTTTTCTTTCTCAGACAAAAAATGTTTCTTTTTTGTTTCCCATTGTTATTTTTACGAAAGTTTTAAAAATACTCTTAACTTTATTGAAGGTATAACTAATAATACTCAGAGTGTTAGAATAATTTATCTTGGAGGATGAGATTTCCATAAATTTCGATTTGTCCTCAATGATATTGAGGCAGAAGAAAAAGTACCTTTGACTAACCTTTCAATAATATCTATATCATCTGCGAAGGCCAGTAATTACTGCGACCTATTCCACAAGTTGCCTTTTTGGTTTAATCTACTGTCTCTAATGCAATTTTTAAACGCTCTGTTGAATAGCAGGCAAGCCATAGCAGGAAAGCATCTTTGATGTAGGCCTATTTCTCTCTCTCTCTGTAATGAAAGGCTCAGATAGAGGATTTTGAACTACTTTACATATTGTTATGGCTTAATTTTATGTGACGTCATTGTCACATGATATCTGCAATCACGTGTTTCCACCCAATCAGTTCCGAAATACACATGACATCAAGTCACATCGATAAATACAATCATGTGTTTCCAGTCAATTTGTACAAGTACTTCACTTTCGCCAACTTTTGCTTTTTGCAGAAACTTTCTTTTAAAAAATAAATATTTGTCAACAGTACTGAATTTCATAGGTAAACAAAATACAATTGCTTTAAAAATGCGCATAGAATACAAAATCTTTTTTTTTCTAATTTTGAAAAGCTTTTGGAATAATCCTAGTATTTAACATTTTACTCAATTACCGAATTTCAAATTTTATCTAAATTTTGACGTTAGAGAAAATTGATTCTATTACTTATAAATTCAATGGAGAGTACCTGATTTCTTTCATCATGTGACTGTCAAGAACTTAGCCCATTGATTTCGATTCCCTCACGTGACCGTAAAAGATCACGTGATTTCATTCAAGTTAATGTTTTTCTATGAAAAAGGACATTACCAGACGATTATAAACTTCTTTTTATAAAAATGGAAATGTGTGAGATTTTTTTAAGAATAATTTATTCGACTCATGATAATAATGGGCATTCAAGCAAGTACTCTGCAGGGCGGTCATTAGGTTTGAATAAACCTATTGTCTGCTAATATCTCTGTCGGGAATCAATTAGATCATTAGTAACTCATCAGGGTAATAGCTTAGCTTTCAGTTACTCAGCAGGGGATAACCTAGGTAGCTGATATCTTAGTGGGAGTAACTTGTTCCTAAATAAGTCAAGATTCAGTTAATAGGAATATATTTGATTTTTACGATATCGGAAAAGTCTGATTTATCGTTACGATCGATTTAATTAGATTCAAATAAATTTAAGAATAATACATTTTATGTAGCTTAAATGGAGGGAATTGCAATTTAAGGGAATTTTATTCGACTAAATGATGTTTTATCTACTTTGTTTCTAGCGGGTTGAGGTGCTTAATTATTTTATTATTTTATGCGATGCTTCTCAGTTTCCTTCTTAACCATTCCTTGTAAGTTTAAAGTAATATTTTCCTATGTTCATGAAGGCGTGTTAAATAAAAATGCTTCAAGTAAAAAAAAATTGTAATAAATTCTGTTAAAATTTATTGTACCATATATTATGAGACAAAAATTGCTTGAGGCTCAAACAACAAAATATTTTTGAAAATGACATAAAACTTCCATTTTTTCTTACAATTTTAAAACAGTTTATTCATATTTTGGAATAAAAATTACAAAGTGTTTTTTTCAAAGTTTATGTCTAATTTTTCTTTCATCAAAAACAAAAGTTGCAGTTACATATTTTATCACGAACATTTAATTTTTGTTTAATAAATAAAAACAAAAGAATACTTAGTATTTTTTTCGTGTTTGTGTATTAAAAATACGTTTTTAAAATAGGCAAACAATAATTCCCAAATAAGCATATTAGATCCTCGCACACGTGCAATTATATATATATATATATATATATAATTGCACGTTGAGGCCAAGAGTGTGCAATTATACAACTGTGGATAATATATCTTACTTTGTTCTGTTTTGCTGTACAATGAATTATAACTATTTATATATATCTCATTATGAATTATATATATATACTAGCCATTACCCGCCCGCTTCGCTGGGTATTTCATGATGTTTTATAAATTTTTACTGATTATATATATGTATAAATTATTGATATCTAACTCCTAGCATTAAGAATTCGATTGTATTGAAAAATATACTTATACCTTTAACTGTCGCATGTTGACAAAAAAAAAAAAAAAAAAAGGCCAGAACTCATCTAATTTGTATTTTTTAAAAATCTCTAAAATTGAAGTATAGAATGATGTTTGCTCTTTCGTAACCCAAAAACCAAGGGGATTCCTGCAAAACAAATTTTCGGTGGATCTCTACTCCGTAAATTGAAAATGCAAGCCAAATTTCAAGTCTAAATCTAAGAGAAAAAAACAAAAGTTTTACTATCAATATCCCCGTAATCCCGTTGAGAGCCGTTTTCCAAAATAACCGCTCTTAGCAGATTTCAATTCAACAAAAGAAAAATGCAAACCAAATTTCATTGTTATAGTCCTTGTAGCTCGAAAAAGGGATTTTTTTTGTCAATACGTCCCAGTAACCCCCTGCACCCCCCCAGAACATGATTTGCTTAAAATGCATTCTTAGTGGATCCCTATTCAACAAAAGAAACATGCTTAACAAATTTCAAGTATATGGGTCTAACAATTAAAAACAGGAATTTTTTTCTGTAACTCCTCTTGACCCCTTGCAACCATCCTTGGGGGTCAATTTTCGTTTTACTCTTTGTTAGAGGAACTCGATTCCATGAAAGGAACATGCCTACCAATTTTCAAGCAGGATGATCAAATAGTTTAAAAATGGAAATATTTATCGATTACGCTTCTTAATCTCCCGAAATTAAGCTTGGTAGTTGATATTCGCGAAACCCATTTTGTAACGGTTCTCTACTTTACGAAAGGAATCTGCTTATCAAATTTCAAGACTGTACGTCTAATAATTTAAAAAAGGGAATAATTATCTATAACACCACTTGAGCCCCCGCAACGCCACTTCAGGGTCTGTTTTCACAAAACTCATTTTGTAGGGGAATTGCACTCTATGAAAGGAATCTGCTTAGCAAACTTTGAAGACTGTGCGTCCAATAAATTAAAGAGGGAAAAAAAATATCAATAACGCCCCTTGAAACCCCGCAACACCACCTAGGGGTCGATTTTCACAAAACACTGTATCTCTGTCCTATGAGAGGAACCTGCTTACCAAATTTCAAGACCGTGCGTCTAATATTTTAAAAATAGAAATAATTATTTATATCCGCCCTTATCCCTTGGAGTCAATTTTCCTAAAAAACACGTTTATAGTGGATATTTACTCCATGAAAGAAACTTCCTACTAATTTTCAAGCAGGTAGGTGAAGTAGTTTAAAAACGATAATATTTATCTATTACGCCGCTAAATCTCCCGTAACGCCACTTAGAATCTGTATTCACAAAACCTTCTTATAGCTGATCTCTACTCTATGAAAGAAATATATTTATCAAATATCAAGACTGTGCGCCTAATAGTTTAAAAATTGAAATAATTATCTATAACGCCCCTTAAGTCCCGCAACGCCACTTGCTGGCAATTTTCACGAAACCCATTTTGTAGCGTATCTCTACCCTATGAGAGGAATCTGCTTACTAAGTTTCAAGACTGTACGTCTAATAACTTAAAAATCGGAATTTATAACGCCCCTTAATCTCCCCGCCCCCCCAATACCTCTTGGGGGTCAATTTTCCCAAAACCTATTTTGTAGCGGATATTTACTCCATGAAAGAAACTTACCTACCAATTTTCAAGCAGGTAGGTGAAGTAGTTTAAAAATGGATATATTTATCTATTACGCCCCTTAATCCCCCGCAACGCCACTTAGAAGTCTGTTTTCACAAAACCCGTTTTGTAACTGATCATTATTCAACGAAAGGAATCTTTTTTTCAAATTTAAAGACAGTGCGTCAAATAGTTTAAAAATGGAAATAATTATCCATAACGCCCCCTAAGCCCCTGCAACGCCACTTGGGGTCAATTTTCCCCAAACTCATTTTGCAGCGGATCTGTACTGTATGAAAGGAATCTGCTTACCCAATTTCAAAATTTTACATTGAGTAGTTTAAACATGGAAACAATTATTTATAACGCCCCTTAACCCCCCATAACTCCACTTGCGTTTCGAATTTCGGAAAATCCCTTCTTAGCTGATGTATACTCTATGAAATGAACATGTCTACCAAATGTCAAGTCTGTAGGTTGAATAGTTCCAGAGATATCGTGATTAGTCAGTCAGTCAATCAGTGAGTCGCTTTTCTGCTTTATATATATACTAGCTGTTACCCGCCCGCTTCGCTGGGTATTTCATGATGTTTTATAAATTTTTACTGCTTATATATATGTATAAATTATTGATATCTAAGTCCTAGCATTAAGAATTCGATTGAATTGAAAAATATACTTATACCTTTAACTGTCACCTGTTGATAAAAAAAAGGGCAGAACTCATCTAATTTGTATTTTCTAAAAATCTCTAAAATTGAAGCATAGAATGATGTTTGCTCTTTCGTAACTCAAAAACCAAGTGGATTCCCGCAAAACCAATTTTCGGTGGATCTCTACTCCGTAAATTGAACATGCAAGCCAAATTTCAAGTCTAAATCTAACAGAAAAAAGCAAAAGTTTTACTATAAATATCCCCGTAATCCCGTTGAGAGCCGTTTTCCAAAATTACCGCTCTTAGCGGATTTCAATTCAACAAAAGAAAAATGCAAACCAAATTTCATTATTATAGTCCTTGTAGCTCGAAAAAAGTAATTTTTTTTGTCAATACGTCCCAGTAACCCCCTGCAACCCCCCAGAACTTGATTTGCTTAAAATTTATTCTTAGTGGATCCCTATTCAACAAAAGAAACATGCTTAACAAATTTCAAGTATATGGGTCTAACAATTAAAAACAGGAATTTTTTTCTGTAACTCCTCTTGACCCCTCGCAAACATCTTTGGGGGTCAATTTTCATTTTACTCTTTGTTAGAGGAACTCTATTTCATGAAAGGAACATGCCTACCAATTTTCAAGCAGGATGATCAAGTAGTTTAAAAATGGAAATATTTATCGATTACGCCTCTTAATCTCCCGAAATTAAACTTGGTAGTTGATATTCGCGAAACCCATTTTGTAGCGGTTCTCTACTTTACGAAAGGAATCTGCTTATCAAATTTCAAGACTGTACGTCTAACAGTTTAAAAATGGGATAATTGTCTATAACGCCACTTGAGCCCCCGCAACGCCACTTCTGGGTCTGTTTTCACAAAACCCATTTTGTAGGGGAATTGCACTCTATGAAAGGAATCTGCTTAGCAAAATTTGAAGACTGTGCGTCCAATTAATTAAAAATGCAAAAAAATTATCAATAACGCCCCTTGAACCCCCGCAACACCACCTAGGGTCGATTTTCACAAAACACATTTTGCAGTGTATTTCTATCCTATGAGAGGAATCTGCTAACCAAATTTCAAGACTGTGAGTCTAATAGTTTAAAAAAAGAAATAATTATTTATATCTGCCCTTAACCCCCGCAACACCCCTTGGGGTCAATTTTCTCCAAACCCGTTTTGTAGCGGATATTTACTCCATGAAAGAAACATTCCTACCAATTTTCAAGCAGGTAGGTCAAATAGTTTAAAAACGAAAATATTTATCTCTTACGCCACTTATTCCCCTGCAACGCCACTTAGAGGTCTGTTTTCACAAAACCTTCTTATAGCTGATCTCTACTCTATGAAAGAAATCTCTTTATCAAATATAAAGACTGTGCGTCTAATAGTTTAAAAATGGAAATAATTATCTATAACGCCCCTTAAGTCCCCTCAACGCCACTTGGGGCAATTTTCACGAAACCCATTTTTAGCGTATCTCTACCCTATGAGAGGAATCTGCTTACTAAGTTTCAAGACTGTACGTCTAATAACTTAAAAATAGGAATTTATAACGCTCCTTAAACCCCCCGCCCCCGCAACACCCCTTAGGGTCAATTTTCCCAAAACCCATTTTGTAGCGGATATTTACTCTTGGAAAGAAACTTACCTACCAATTTTCAAGCAGGTAGGTGAAGTAGTTTAAAAACGGATATATTTATCTATTACGCCCCTTAATCCCCCGCAACGCCACTTAGAAGTCTGTTTTCAGAAAACCCGTTTTGTAACTGATCATTATTCTACGAAAGGAATCTATATATATCAAATTTAAAGACAGTGCGTCAAGTAGTTTAAAAATGGAAATAATTATCTATAACGCCCTTAAGCCCTGCAACGCCACTTGGGGGTCGATTTTCAGCAAACTCATTTTTTAGCGGATCTCTACTCTCTGAAAGGAATCCGCTTACTCAATTTCAAGATTGTACATCAAGTAGTTTAAACATGGAAACAATTATTATTAAAGCCCTTAACCCCCCGTAACGCTCCTTGCGTTTCGAATTTCGGAAAATCCTTTCTTAGCTGATGTCTACTCTATGAAAGGAACATGTCTACCAAATTTCAAGTCTGTAGGTTGAATAGTTCCAGAGATTTCGTGATCATACAGTCAGTCAGTCAGTGAGTGAGTCGCTTTTTTCTCCTTTATATATATATATATATATATATATATATATATACTTATTTACTAATAATTAATTGGTCACCCTTGATAAAAGACAAAGACAAGAGCTATTCATATTCAATAATTGGTAAATACTTCATTTGAGCAATTACAGCAATAAATTTTGGAGGCATGCTTCCCACAAGTGTTTAGAAGATAAAAAGTGGTAATTGCTTCCTATATATATATATATATTTATATATATCAAGGAGAATTTTTAGACAGAAATTGAGTTTTAGATTATTATAACCGGATTTAGTATATTCAAAATAATCGGTTAAATAACAAAATTATGTGACTCACTTAATATAAAATAATAAATAATTCCATGAAAAATTATTCTTTGAAAATAAAGGCTCTCTGCTTGGCGCATGCGCCGTCTGTGGTCAATTGTCATTGCTTTTGTTTCACCAGCGTCAAGGCTACCCTAAAGCTCACCTCATACAAAAACGAGTTAAAAAGAGGTTTTATATTTTTGTATTTTACGTTTTCTTGTGATTTATAAGTTCTGTTATTTATCATGAATGTACGAACATTGTGAATTAAAAAGAGTGAAACGTATAATCTTACAGTAAAATGCTAAATGAAGTTTTTATCAAAACCTCTCGGTCTGTTGAAATAAGTTAATTAGAACACTTTAATTTCACCATGATTGTTGATACTGTGTCGTTGACTAGGGTGGAAGAGTCTGTTTCCTTAAATATTAAAACGAAAATTTTTTCTTCAAAAGTGTCATTTGTAAAAAGTCAAAATCACTACCAACCTAGAGATCAATTTCATAGTAAGTAAGCAGCAACATAGTTTTATAAAGAGAGCCTGTTTCAACATTGTCTTAATACATACCCAGAAGCAAAGTGAAGAATGTTCAGAAGTGTGTAAATCGTACAGTGTGAATTATTTTAATACAGCATTGTTAGAGAAAAGCTTTTTTTTCGTTGTGCATTGTTTTGCAGCACAGAGTTTTTACCTAATGAGCTGCACATTGTCGACTAAACCTTTGCAGACACGTCAAATCCCCGATTATGAGAGTCATTTCATGTTGGCGCTATCTAATGGCTGCCTTCGCTGCCAAATTTTGACATTTGAATTAATTTAATTCAAGCTCTCATCGAATACTAAAGATTCCAAAAATTTTCCATTTTACCGAGACTATCAGACTCAAATTGATACTCAAGAGATCTTTTACATGCCACACAATCTTTTGACTTGCACCCCTACGATTTTCGCATCCAATAAAACCTATCGACCCCAGCCGGATTGAACCCGTAATTTTGGGCTTATAAAGCGGGTATCCTATCTTTAAGCCAGGTTTGTATGATGTGATATTTATTTCAAAAACCTTCAAAAACTTGAAAAAAGGCTGTTAAACACTTTAAACGACATGAAAGAACGTATTATCATAGCCATGCTTCGGAACGCCCATTGTTCAAAATGGAATGCCGGAAGTAATCACAAATTTAACCGGGTTAAGCATACTTGAAAATGCTAAGATTTTCAATAACCCATCTATAATGGCTGAAGAAATTCCAGACTTTTTCACAACAT
>BMAO01005643.1:0-32962 GCA_019973975.1 Trichonephila clavata | reverse complement strand
TTGTGATTCATGGGTCGAGTAGGCTCTGAAGAATTAGGAGAAAATTATGATACGTTGCCACTAATTTTAGCAGGAGATTTCAATGTTAATTTTGTGTCCGAAGATAGACAGCTCTTGGTAAATTAGAACTACAAATGAATAATAACCGAAATGAGCCTACCACAAGACATGGAACAACAATCGATGCGGGTTTCTCTAGATATATTTCTAATATTCATTCGAAAACATATGTATCTTATTTCTCGTACCATAAGCCTATTGTCTCTCTCTCTCGGTCTTACAATCAACCACAGTATTTACTGGTGTATCCGATAATTAGAATAATGAATAAAAATAAAAAATCTATTCAACAATATTAATTTATCGATGAAAACCCATAATAAATTAAAATTTTTGTGGTAAATTAATGCATGTATATGAATATACATGCATATATTTTACATATATATACATATACAAACATTTATATATATATATACATACTTATAGATAGAGCTAAAGAAGTTTTACTTCAGTCGTGTGGTCTAAAGCACACTCGTTTTTTTTTTTATTGTATTGAATAATCTACCTGTATTTAAAAATTACTAAAAATCAAGACAGACTTTTAACATAAGCTATAATTGTTAAACCCGGCGAAAGCGTGCACCCCCGTAAATTTCAATCTTAATTTTGGGTCAAAAGTGCGCAGTATGCACTGGATTATACAAGAATAGATGATTCTAGACTGGTGAGTGCATACTTCTCAGAAATTGTTTTTGCACGCCACACTTATGCGCCTAGCAAGAAATTTGAAACAAAATTATATTTCATATGTATAAACACGCCTACCAAATTTCGTTGACATAGCACAAATCCTTCTTGGTGAATGGAATTTTTTTTCCTTCGGTGTATTTTACTTTTGAAATTAAATGAAATTACATGATAGGAGAAATTTCTAGTTTAAAGCAATATATTTCAAATTAGTTGAATTTAGGCCTTAATAGCAAGATAAAGGTTAATAAAAGCTGCCCTTGCTGAAATCCGTGATACGGCTGAGAGAAAAAGACCACAATATTAGAGGCAATAACAGATGGAAAAATATCAAACTTCCCTAATGACCATGATTGGGAATACCATACTGCAGAGAATAAATGTTAAAAGCAAATCATTGCAGTAAGTTGAGTGTGAATATATATAATTCAAAGGATCACAAGCTTACTAAAATCTCTAGTAAATTATATTCAAAATTTCGGAAATGAATTTTAAAAAATGGGCAAAGAGCAACTGATTTATCAGGGCTCTCGTTTGAAAGAGGAAAGCGGGACAAGCTCGTAGGCATTAAAAGGGGGGAAAATACTTTTGGTGCATGTAAAGAAGTCGGTTACACGAATTTTTGAAAGAAGGGAAAATTTCATAGTTAATTCATTTTATATAATATGTGATAGGGCAATAACTGAACTATCCCAAATAGCTGAGATTTATCAAACTGTTGTAGAACACTTTATTGTATTTTGACGAGAGATTATGACCAGAAATTAAAAAGAAAGCTACACAAAAATTAAAGGAAATTTATACAAAGACGAACCTTCAGCAGTAATTTATCGAGTTGCAAGAGAAATTCTAATGTAGAAATACCTTTGAAAATATTTTTAACGATACCAATATCGACTGCATCAGGTGAAAGATCTTTTTTCAGTTTTTAAAACTGTGACGGATCTATACGCTTCCTTTGACTAACCCTCTTGGGAAATCTTTGGGCTATCAATCACAACAACCCTTTTGGAAGAAGAAACCGCCATATGCAGATTAGATAAGTGATATATATAGTATAAGTTTTCTAGCTAGTGAGGGAGATTGAGGAGAATAGATGATTAGACGGCGTTGCCTGGAGATTGAAATATTGAGAAGCTGATGATAGGAAAGATATCTACCTAACAGGTATTAATTACATTGATAGCGCGTTTCGGGCTTTAAAAAGATATTTAAGTGACGATTGGTAATATAGCTACATTGTAAATCAAATATTAGAGTAGTGGATTGATCCATAAAAGGTGGATAAGTTTAATAGATGTCTTCACACACACCACACACCACAGAATTCGCGCTTCTTGTAGTAAAATTCTCTCTGCTTTTTATAGGAACATCTCATTCTATTTGACGACTTGAATTATGTCTTTGATAATTAGTGTGCTGAATAAATAGTTGAAAATTATTATGGCGAGTCGTCCTTCACTTCCTTCCAGTCTAGAGTTGGTCTAGAATGTTACAAAACGTGTTAAAAATAATTTAAGTACTATGGGTTGAAAAGACAAATTGAATAACCCGGCCATATTATATACATGTTTTGGACAAAATTTATATGTCAAAAATAATTGATGAATATGCCAAAGAGAAATCAAGTTGTGTAGTAAAATTGTAAGCTCTTAGCGAGGTTTTTAATTTTTTATATACAATTTTTTTCATTAGCCATTGAGTTTTATTATTATTAATACATTTAATTTGGAGAATTTAAAGTAAACGATTTTTCACAATTGTAGTTTTTCGACTCTTGAGCCCATGGGCTTCAAACCTTTTACCGCCAGGAACCCCCAAATACCTTAATCCGCCTCTGGGGAGGGGGCGAGAAAGAAGCTCACTCATACCAGAGCATCCTTGATATGAACAGATTCTTCCATGGATTTTTTCAGCACATCTGCTATTCCTTCGTTGAGTTACTGGGTGTAAACTTGGGGTAGTTGTTCTGAGCCTTGGATCTTGTTCATGGTCTCTTTCAGTTTACTTTCAAGGCATTTAAGTTCATCGTTTGGAAGTTCATTTTGTCTGGGTCCGAATCTGAAATCACTCTTAGTCAATCAGAAGCAATATTCCAGGAACTTGGTGAATCTCCATCCGACAGGACATAAAATTTTGCCCACACAAAAATGTTATTGAGATTTTAAATTGTTAAAAAAGCTGGAACACACAAGAAAGAAAACAAAGATAAATAAAAGTAGCAAAAAATAGATTTAGAAAAATTTTCATCGTTTTCCATATTAAGATATCACATTTCCATCTGTAAAAAAATTAATTCAATAGTGTACTTTAATAGGTTACTTCTCCCTATAATAAGGATAATCCTTGATTATTAAAATTTTTCGAGTAAACTTAAATCAGAAGGTGATGCACATGCAGAGAAAAAATATCTGTAATATACTCTCTCTACCCCATAACACAGGAAATAATCTCATTTCAGAGCATCTCAGCAGGTCTTACAAATGTAAAAATGAGCGTGTTCAGTTACTCGAAAGGTGAATGAGAGGAGCGCCATCTGGCTGTATTATAATAGGTAATGGGAATCCAAATAAATACAGTGAGTATAACACTTGATTTCGTTATTCGTTCAACACAATAAAAAATTTTGTTTCTGAAAATAAGAATAATCACTAAAGCTAAAAGACATTAAGAAAACCAGACAAGTTTTTTCAAACATTGTATATGGGATGGCAGGTGTATGAGTATTTCACACATACACTACAAATTTCTTCTGAAAATAAAGGGTGCGTCTTATACGGGGAATATACGGACAACTTAAAAAATAAAATTTGAAAGTTTTGATGCAGGAAAGTAAAGAAATTCTAAGTGTAGCAGCTGTAGCGCCATCTAATGCTTAAAAAACACACAACAGCAAAATCGTACCAAATAGAAGTAATTTAAAGAAACCTATGTATTATTCAGAATTTTTTGGGAAGAAACTACGCTAAGGAAAATGTGGACAAAAGATATATTTCTTCTGTTCACTTATTTGTGGCCGGGAATGTTTATTTTCATATGCTCGTTTTCCGTATTCAACATTGGGAAACTAGATGTACTCTATGAATACCTAAAAAAAATATCTGTTAGGAGTACTGATCAAAGTTATACCAAACTGAGGCTAGTTTTCCTCCTGAGAATTAAAATACATTTCAATAAAATTTCCATTATTTTTTTCCTTTTACATAACCATTTTTCATTATTTTAGAGTGAATTCATTAAAGCTAAGTGCAATTTTTGTATCACAAATAATTAGCCAACATAAACTTCAGAACATTTAAAATGTTTCTCAGATTTGTAAATATTAAAAACTCTTAAATAAACATTAACAAATGAGCAAAATTGGTGAAAATTGTAGGTACCACTTTTTAAAATATAATTTTAATTTTATATATTAAATAAATTTTATGTTTGCAGGATATATTTAACTGAATGAATATCATAACAAATTCGCTAAACAGTACACTTCCTCGTGTGCTAGGTAAAAATATAAGATGTTATCTTTCTCTGTCGTGTAGATTGCTAATATGTGATACTGTCAACGGACACGCATCGATAACACGCAATCCGAAGAGAAAAAGATGTTTCTCAAGAAGTTAATGGCTTTCTGGAATTGTAACTTGGGACTAAAAGGAATTTTTGAAGTGAGAAGTTCTTTGGCGGCGTTGGGCACTTTTTGGATGGGTGAAATCTCGTGCGTTCGCGTCACTGACATGCTTATATTAGTATATCTGTAGCTATACAGCTGACGTATAGTGCTGTGTATATCCTATAAATGATATTAAATGGATTTCGTGAAAAGTTCAATGTGTATATACTGTGCATTGCTGGTTGCGATTCCGAGAATGGGCAATACATATTAATGGCTGCCGTTTATATTTCGTCTGGAAAATCTATGAGACAGATACAACAATTTTTATTCGAAAATGTGATGATTTATACAAAAGGTTCTTACTATTCGAAAAAAGATTTGGCGAAAAATATATGATAATGTAACGATGATTTTAAGTGGAGACTTCAATATTAACTTTGCAGATGATAAAAATCTACTACTTATTGAATTTCTAAATGAAACACTTTAAATTTATCCTATGATCAAGGATTTGTACTACAAAATATAAAACGACGAACGATGAGGTTTTTGCACACGATACTTTGATAAATTTGAATCAAACATTTTCCTTTCTTACTTTAGTTACCATAAGCCTATTGTATCTTTTTCAAAGAACAGGATGAAATAATTGGAAGTACAAAAAGTCTAACTATTTTTGAAATTAATGATGCAAACAACATAATGTTAAAAATCAAGTACAAGTAAATACAAATACTATCCATAAATAATATATGATTGTATATTAATTGTTGTTTCAATTGAATTATATTTATATTTTGTCATGATCGTACAGCCCGTAATATATTTGAATGATAAAAAACCACCTAAACATGTGCATTTAGTTGTTGCTGGGAGTATCAATAGATGTGAAAACCAGATTGATTCAAGCATTATGAAATTTCAAGTTTTAATTCTAAAAGTTCTAAGTTTTCACTTCTATCGGCAGTCTCTATAATTGCCATTTTTGAAGTGAAAACTTCTTTAGCAGCATTGGGCACTTTTTGGTAGGGGAAAATCTTATGGTTTCGCGTCACCGACATGCTCTGACTGGCGCATGCGCAGTGTGTTGATCGCCTTACACTTTTTGGATGGGTGAAATATCGTGCGTTCGCGTCAACGGCATGCTTATAGCAGTATATCTGTAGCTATACAGCTGACGCATAGTGCTGTGTATATCTTAAACGTGAAATTCAATGGATTTAGTGAAAAGTTTAATGTGTACATACTGTGCATTGCTCGTTGCGATTCCGAGAATGGGCAATACATATTAATGGTTGCCGTTTATATTTCGCCTGGAAAATCTGTGAGAGATACAATTTTTATTCGAAAATTTGATGATTTATACAAAAGAAGGTTCTGAAATACTCGAAAAAAGATTTGGCAAAAAATATATGATAATGTACCGATGATTTTAAGTGGAAACTTCAATATTAACTTTGCAGATAATAAAAATCTACCACTAATTAAATTTCTTAATGAAACATTTAATTTAAATATGTCAAATTGGTAACTCAGTGTTACAAAATATAAAACGACAGTCCATGCGGTTTATAAGCGATACTTGAATACAAGCGAAATTTGAATCAAACATTTTCCTTTCTTACTTTAGTTACCATAAGCCTATTGTATCTTTTTTAGAACAAAATGAAATAATTGAAAGCACAAAAAGTTTAAGTATTGTTGAAATTAGTGATGACAATGATGCAAACAATTTAAATAATGTTAAAATTAATAATGTTAACATTGAAATTTAAGTAAATACAAATACTATCCATAAATAATATGATTCTATATTTATAGTTATTTCAATTGAATAGTATTTATATTTTGTCATGATCTTGTACAGCACGTGATATATTTGAATATTAAAAACCATATAAACATGTATTTAGTTGTTGCTCGGAGTGTCAATAGATGTGAAAACCAGATTGATGTTGATAATTTTAATTGAAACATTATGAAATTTCAAATTTTAATACTAAAAGTTTCAAGATTTCACTTCTATCGGCAGTTTTTATAACTGCCAATTCCCCCCCCCCCTTTCATAAAGGTCTTGCTTGTGGTTCAAACTAGCGCGCCAGATCCATTGTTCGCCTTCGAGTAGCTGAACAGTACTACGTAATATTCACTCACTCACTTTCCAAAAACGGAAGGATCATGTCTGTAGTAATCATTAAAGGGACTCCTATAAATAGAGTGCGAGATGGGGACAAAATTTGCTTTCTGAAGTAAACAGTTGTTACGACACTCTAAGAAAACGAGACAAAAAAATAAAGGAAATATAAAACTCAATTTTTCATATTGTTTGCATACAAAGTGTACCGCTTTTCATTTTAGTAAAGTTGAAAAATAAAATTTTAAAATAGCAGGATATTTGAAATTATTATCAAATGGAAATAATATGCTAGATCAGGGATCGCGCGCGGCACCATTTGGCACGCGTGCCACATGTGGCAAGCAGTACAATTCTCAGTGGCAAACTGCGCCACTCAACAAATTAGTCGATTTCTGAAAGAATGGAAGTTGATGAATTTGTGATGGACCGTATTTGATAAACATCTTCAGAAAAATGGACAGTTACGGAATTACGAAAAAATCTGAAAGATAACTCTAAAGATAAAACTTCCTGCTATTATGTAAATTATTCATTCTCGTTGCTGGAGAGATTTAATTGTTCGAAGAGAGAAAATTGCATGTACTCTGCTTTCCTTTTTTGGTTCTACATATCTAAGCAAAAACTATTTCCTCATATGAAAAATGTTTCGAGTCCGCGAAGAAATTGCTTAACTCAGAATCTTGACAAATTGAAAATCACAAATCATACCCCTGACTTTTTTAAAATGAAAGTAAAGCCGTGCAAGCACTAGGTTCTCTTTAAAATTTGTGTTCACCTTTTTATTTAACTATCACGAAGCATACTTATATTTTATATTGTCTACTTCTCATTTTAATATATACATTTTAAAATACTGTTACATTGAACAATTTTAACATATTTTTTTTGTTTGTTTGTTGAAGAAATAGTTATATTCTATGCTGTTTATTTTTACGTTAAGAAATATCATATCATTCAATGATGCAAAACTAATATATAATATAAAACTATAAGTATATATATTATTCACCTCTATTCTCTAGCTCTGCATACATTATCGAGGGTTTCAAAAAAGTCCTGTGTGTGTGGCACGCTGAATCATATTGGTACATTAGTTTGGCACGCCACAACTAAAAGGTTGCCGACCCCACTGCTAGATCCTATTATTTAATAGGAAGAGTTACCTCCAATGTAAATAGTATTTATATACGAGATTAAATCCCAACATACGCAGTTATCACTCAGTCCTATCTATCGAATAAGTTGGATACTGTAATTAGAAAATAGGCGGGCGTTTAAATTTCTGTTTCAAGATCACGAGTCTTATTCACTGAAAATTTACCAAATTGCACATTTTCTTTGTTTCCCACAAAAATGGAATTGCAAAGATGCTGCCACCGCTGCTGTTCTGTTGATAAAGGATTTCCCATTAGTCCTCAGCGCTATCCGATAGATGTCGCTACATGATGACAATACTAATTTTATTTCTTTTTTGTTTCAGTTAATAAATCTACAATCAGAGCAAGAACCTCGGATGCATAATTATAGTCTTTTCAAAGAGAATTTTCCAAGTATTCATTATGATGGAAGCACTATGTAAAAATATTTAGGTGCAAAAGCAGAGCTTCCTTTTCGGAGCTATGGTATGTGGATGTAACAGCTATATGACTAAAAATTAAAATCATTCCCCTCCCCTCAATTAAAATATTTTTAATATTTGTCTAATTAAAATTTGTCTTAAATATTTGTCTCTAAATAACTTTTCATCTAGTCGGATCTCATGTGCAAAATTTATTTGCAACTAAGGCATTGGGGACATAAATGCTTCTGAATCGGCACAGAATAATTAATTTCCATGAAAATCCATGAAATGAAACCTGTAAATCCATGAAAATGAAACCAGTAAATCCATAAAAATGAAACCAGTAGAAAACAACGCTGATTATAAACCTAAGTATGCATTATATTTGGATTCCTGGTACCTTAATTTTCCCCTTTGTAGAAAATCTATACTAATAAAAGAAAGAGTTTGTGTGTTTCAGCTGTTTTGGCGAAATTAAGCAACCCAGAAGTATGAAACTTGGCATGGTAGAAACTGAGGTCGTTATGCTATTGTCTTCGCAGAGTTTTTTTTCGAATTTCTCTTTAGATTTTTTTAAAATTCAATTTTTATGTGATTTTTCAGCTAAAGGGAGATATGACGTCATCAGCCGTTTCAAGTCTTAACTTTGCGAAAATTAATATTTCCAGCAGTTTCTGGTGGGATTTTAGTACATTTTACTGCAAATACATTTATTTATGGTTGTATTTAACTCTTTGTGAAGGAATTACATTTATTTTTCGAAAAAATCGTCGTAAACAAATGTTTTTTCTAAATTTCATTTTTTTCGATTGGCAACACTAATTTGATAATAGTAAATCGGTAGAACGGTTGATGGGGCACATGATCTCGGATAAGGTCTTAATCCCCTGTCTTGAGTTATTGTTGAGCATTATTTACATACACTTGCCATGATTGGTGGGAAAAATAAGATGGGAAGGAAATTTAAGAAAACATTTAGAGTTAGAAAAGATACAATAAATTGCGACCAATGGAAACAGATAAATTTAGAAAAAATGCTGGAGCTCTTATTGTTTGCGTTTGGGTGTGTAGTGACTAGTGTGGAGGTAACTGTGTCGACCGCAGCTGCCTCCGAGATCAGAGGTTAGCGTTTGGTCAACTTAATCTTGAGTGAGAGAAAGGACTAGAATGGTAGAATGGTAGAGGAGTGCCTGTTTCCCGCAGGGAAACTTAACCTCCAATCACTTGGGTGGATGAAAAGCTTTGGTTGGCTTATTTTTAAAATTTTAGCCCAGTACTGTGTAGATAATTTAGAATGAAAGAATTTGCTTGAGAGGTTAAAGAGAGAAAAATAAGTGTGGTTTTAGAAAAAATTGCTTGAATGTGTGTATAAAAATACTAGTGCGTGTTGGTTAAAAATTAGTGTGGCTAGAGGGGCAATTAATGAAGTGTGTTTGTGTTGTTAAGAGTGGGTGGATAAACTGTGTCAGTCACGTACCGGAACGGCTAGCCGAAGCGGTCCGTAACTGACTTCGAGTCTGTGGGGAGAGGGAGAACCGGCCAGCATGGATCCCGCGCGTGCGGTTTCTCCCCTCGGTCTGAGGGTTGCTGTAGACCTGTAGACCTGAATCCGGAGACTGGGACTTAATCAAGTCCCTCCGCTCCATATCTGGAAGTATGGGGTCTTTGCGTTCTTATCATGGTTTGGATGGTGGGAGGCGGAGCTTCGGGGAAGGAGAGTCAATGGGAGAGAAGTACGAGGACATTAGAGGTGAAGGATTGCGATTGGCTTGTGAGCTGCTGGTATTAAATGACTGCCCGACTCGGTAGAAAGAAAAAAGTTAAAGTATTGAGATAAGAAAAAATTGGGATATGGAATTTATATAGAAAGAATTTAATCATATAAGAGCGACTCTACTAGAAGAAAAGCCTGTTGTTTGAGTTCGTTGGTTTCTTTTATTTTAGGAATGTTTTTTAGGAGCTTAGGGAACTGTTTGATTAAGTTTGCAATAATTTTAAAAAGATCAATTACATTCTGTATGTCGCTTGCGTTATATTCAGTTTCGTTAAAGAGTTGATTTTGTGGATTGCTTTGTCTTTCTGTTAATTTATTGGTTTTAGGGGTGGGGAGAGTCTTTGGTTCTGCTTTACCAGTCACAATTTTGGCGAAGGATAATCCCTCAACAACATTATTGCTGGTAAAAGTTTTATTATTTCGGTTGCCTATATTCGAGCCTTTCTTTGGTTTTGGGAAGCTAGGGCATTTCGTGTAGCAGGCAGTGTGCCCGTACACGTAGCAGTTAATGCAAATGGGTTCTCTTGCCTCTCTTTAATATGGCAGTCTTTCGTGAGGTGCTCCTCCCCACACTTCAGGCATCGTATCTGCATATGGCAATTTGCCGCCGAATGATAAAAGTTGTTACATCTGTAACATTGAGTGGTACCCTTAATAGAGTACCCCTCAACTTTTTTATCTGCACGTGGTTCAGGTAGGTTATTTCAAACACTGCGGTGCTGACCTCGTTTCTGGGGAGGGTGACCATAAAAAATGGAAGTGGAAGTTTAGTCCTTTTGGATATGAGTTGGTGACATGCAGTAATAGAGAAACCTTGTTCCTCTAGGTCAAGTGTGACTAATTCAGGGGTGGTGTATCGGGGAAGGCCTTTTATAACAATCTTGATGGGTTTTTTATCCTTAGGTGTAATCACGTAAAATTTAAATTCTTTGTCCTGTTCAAGCAAGTGGGTTAATTCTCTGTAGTCTTCGTCATTTTCAACAAAAATTCTGAGGCATTCGCCAGCAGTTTTAATGTTGGCAGTGGGGAACTTAGTTTTGATAAAATTAATTTGTTTTCTAAAAAGTTTTTCCTGAATTTTAAGCATGATCGGGGAGGAGGTTTGGGGGTGAATGGAAGGTTTTGCGTGGAAGTTTCAAGTTGGGATTCTTCGTTAGTAAGGGTTTCAAAATTGTTTTTGATTTCTATAGGTTTGGGATCTGAAGTTGGGGTGGTTGGCATGGCAGTTTTTTTAGGAAAGACAAAGCCTTCCGAATCGACTTTATTGCCTTTCCGCTTTTGCGGAGGCTTAGTTTTTAGTTCATGGTCTATTGCATTATCCTTATTTTTAATCGTAGTATGGTCAGGGCAGTCTGGGTCAAGGCAGGGAGGAAGAATAGCAAGCTCACTTACCAAATGTTCCTTTTTTTGCAATTCCATCAATCTTCTCTTTCCTCGTCATTTGCATGAGTACGGTGTTTCCAGGGCATTCAGGAAGAGTTAACAACCTGGAGTATCCGGCGATGAGCGTATCAAGCTGCTTGATTCTAAGAACAATATCCGCTCTCTTCTTGCAATCTGTCATTGGCTTTAAAATTCGTGATGCATATGCTTTGTATGCGTCAGATTTCGTTGAGGTGTCGGAACAAACCGACTGAGAATCCATATAGGAGTCCGTATCTGACATCTTATTACAACAAATAAAATCTAGAGGCAACCCCCTTAACTATAAAAGCCCTAAAAAGTGCTGTAAAGGACTTTACGTGCTCTCTCTGTCTAACAATGTTTAGTAAATCGGGAGCTCAGACACATGCGTCTGAACTGCTCGGCTTCTATCGTCCTCTGAGGGTTGAATGAAAATTAGATATGTCGGGTGCCAGCAATAATTGCTTATACCCAGTATCCCTGAAGATAGGGTGAAAAAGAACAACCATTAGACGAGAGACGCCTCCCTCAGGGAGGCAGAAGAAGAGAGGGAAAGCCGTCCGGAGTAACTCTTTCGGGTCAAAACGTGGAGGGGGGCAGAGAGTGGAGAAAGAAGCTTCGGAAAGGCGAAAAAATGCCGATCTCGCCTGCGGCGCAGGGAGAGGAATGGAAGAATGACGTCAGCATTTCAACTGACCCAGTTTCAAAGAGAGTAGCGGAAGCGTGTGTTGTAATTCAATGTGTAACTTACGTGTTTTTGTCGAGTTACGGCGGTTTTAAGGGGAGTTCCCACTTAGACGATTTGTATGCAAAATTAACTTTAGTATGTGGATACGTGAACAATGTTTGTGCTTTAATAAGTGGGTTGTCGTGATATTCAATGCTTCTAAAGACGTTTCTAGACAATTTAGTGATTTAATTATCAATCGGCTCCATATGTAAGTCGTTGTGTATGACACTATTCCTAACGTACCAAGGTGCGTTAGTAATGATTCGAAGATTTTTATTTTGTACGATTTGGATTCGTTTAGTATGGGTCGGTGCCGCCGCGCTCCAGAAGGGGCAAGCGTAGGTAATTATTGGGCGCAAAATACGCTTGTAAAGAATGTCTTTGTTCTCTAAGGACAGTGGCGACCTTCTCCCAATAAGGGAGATGGCTAGGGCTATTCTACCCCAGAATTTTTCTGATAGATAATCTATGTGAGGTTTGTACGTTAATCGACTATCTAAGTATAAACCCAGGTAACGCACAACCAAGACCCATTGAATGTTGTTTTCGAAGAGTGTGAGTTTAGTCTGGGGCGCGATAACGCCCCATTTCCTGAATGCAATAGCCTGTAATTTATCAACATTGATAGCTATCCTCCAGTCTGTAAGCCAGTTCTCGAGTTTGTCGAGGTAGTGTTGCATATTATTGATAGTGTAATTGAGTTTACACCCTGGGTCAATGCCGCAGAGTCGTCTGCGAATAAACAAGTACTCACGGTGGGGTAATCGGGAAAATCGTGTGTGTATATGTTGTATAAGTATGGACTTAGTACAGATCCCTGAGGGACGCCTGAAAGGCAATTCCCAATGTCTGAAAAAGTAGTATTTACACGAACTCTAAAGGTTACATTGTGTAAATAGTTGTGAATCATTTTAATTAAAAAGTCAGGGAACTGAAGTTTAATTAATTTGTAAGGGAGGCCATCATGCCACATCTTGTCGAATGCCCTTTTAACATCTAAGAAGACACCGACAGTGTAAAATTTACTTAGAAAACCTTCATTTATAATATTAGTAACACGAATGAATTGATGTAATGTGGAGTGGCCCTCCCGGAAACCGCATTGTTCCGGGGGAATGCAATCTATGGCTTTGCAGTGATTTTTGATTCTATCTAAAATTACTCTTTCGAATTCCTTAGCAGTGCAATTAAGAAGAGAAATTGGTCTGAAGCCTTGTGGAAACTTGTGGTTTTTGCCCTGATTTTGCCAGCATGACTACATTAGCTATTTTCCACTGTGTAGGAAAGTGACAATTAATGAGGCATTTGTTGTAAATTTTAGTTAAGTGTGTAATAGCTTTTATAGGAAGATATCTTAATGCTATATTTGGAATTTGATCTGGGCCTGCTGACTTCCTATTAGCAAGATTTTTAATAATGCCTCGAACTTCGGTGGGGGAAGTGAGGTGTGGTGTGGCTGTTGGGAAGTTGTCGAAATAGTGATTCACTAAATTTTCGACTTCTTCAATCTTGTCGTCACTGTAGGGTTCAATGTTTTCCTGAAAAGTGACTTCCAAGGTGTCTTTAAAAGCCTCCGCTTTTTTGAAATCAGAATAAGCTAACCCACTTGGAGCATGAAGAGGTGGGATTGGAGTGAATTTCTTAGTAATTCGCTTATGCAAATTATAAAGGGAATTATCTTCAGTGTTAAGCATTAAAAGAAAATTTTTCCAGGTCCTGTTTTTATGTTCATTGAATTCTATCCTAATTTGTCTATTGAGAGCATTGACTTCCCTTTTATAGGGAGGGTATCTCGTGTTGTTCCAAAGTTTTCTGAATCTATTTTTACTTTTAATAAGCTCTCGAATATTAATAGGAAGGTGGAGGTGTGTGGTTTTAATTAATCTAGTGGAAGTGGAAGTATTAATAGCATCTGAGACCATACTGCTGAAATTTTGAACGGCTTGGTCCAAATCATCTATCGTAGGATTTCCTAAAATGTTGTGATGTAGAATTTCTTGATACTTAATCTAGTTAGTAGATTTAAGTGTTTGGAGTATTGGTGGTAAATAACAGTTAGTAACGAAGTCGAAAATAACTGGAATGTGGTCACTGCTAAGTTCATTAATAGTAAACACATTAGAGTGGGAGAAGTTAACTGCAAAGCCGATGTCTAAAACAGTGTTTGGAGTATTGTGATTGAAATGTGTTGGAATGTCAGGTGCGATAATATCAATAGAAGAGCCAGCGGCCCAAGAGCTAAGAATATTACCGTTTGCGTTGCATCTACCAGGGTTCCAACTCGGATGTTTAGCGTTAAAGTCGCCGAAGAGAAAGGCTTTGTTGTTATGGTTGAGGATAGCATTAAGTTCCGTGACATTAATGGAGCCGTGTGGAGGTTTGTAAATACACGCCATAGTAATAACCGTGTTGTTTCCTATATGGATGAAAACCGTTGTGTTTTCAAAAGTATGAGTGTTTTCTAAAATGGCGTGGTGTTTGATAGAATTCTTAACGAAAATGGCAGTCCCCCCCCGCCTCTGTATGTTGTGCGGTCACTTCTATGACAAGTGTAATTTGGAATGCGGAACCGGTCCGGAGGACGAAGGTGTGTTTCTTGTATCCCGATTACGTCGGGGTTATGGAAAATAATACTTTCCTTCAGTTCATCAATGTGTTTACTTATTCCATTTGCATTCCAACTGTAAACCCTGAGAGTGTTACTATTGAACGCGCTGAATGTTAATTATTATTGTTGTTTTGTAGGGCTGCAAGAATTTGTCCCCACTGTGTCATCATAAGAGCCATTTGTTGCACGATCGAATTGGCAAATGTGTTGTTGTTTTTATTATTGTTGTTGGTCTTGACCACTGCCGAAGCATAAGTTTTTTGTTGTGGTTGTTGCTGTGGTGTGGCTTTTTGCGAGTGCGCCTTTGCTTTCTCCGCCCAGATGTTGTTGTTGGGTTGTGTTTTCTTTGTTGTTCTGTTTATGGGATTTTTGGGGCATCCTGAAAAATTCGCTGGATGCGGTCCTCCGCAGTTAGCTCATTTAGCTGGGGATTTATTTGTCTTTTTGCACTCTACGGTGAGATGGCCACCGCTACATTTTAAACACTTGGGTGCTCTATTACAGAGTCGGGAGTGGTAATAGAACTCCTGACAGCGATAGCACTGAGGAGGCATTTTAGAATGATTTAAAGGTTCTACCACTACTCGGAAAAACCCAATGTTGGTGATATGAAAAATTTCCTTGTGCTCTGTGTTATTGTGCAGGACTACCAAGAAAAGTGGCATGTTTGACTGCGTCTTTCTATTTTTTAAAATAGAAACATGGTTGGGTTCAAACCCAAAACCAGAGAGTTCTGATATCAGCTCCTTTTGGTCATAATCAGTAGGTAGTCCTCGGAATACAGCCTTGAGCTGTTTGTTGTTGGCCATCTCGAAAGTATGGGACCACATTTTTTCGTCTCTATGTAAGTTTGGAGCTTCCGATGGTCTTGGTAAGTCTTAGAAAAGACCCTAAGTTTACCATTCTCGAATCGCCCCTCGAGAGTTTTCCCTAAATGCTCACTCAATGTATTAAGTAGCCCAGATGTGTTCTGGCTCACATCAATTACGATGGAGGCAATTTTCTTTTCCGGGAGACGGTGGTGAATCCATCGCTCTCCGAGTCTGAAGACTGAATATTGGTTTCTTCGTTTGCCTGAGCGCCGGCGGCGCTAACAGGGGGAATTTCGTTTGTGATCATTTCCGAGCTACTTTCGTCGGAGGAAGAGGTATCCCCGTCCTCCATGGCCCTTTTTTTGGAAGGAGAGAGGGGGGGGTGTTGTTTCACGGAAGTGAATTTTTCGCTCTTCCGCACGTTGTTTTTTTCCTGAAGTCCCTGGGGTCGGAGAAACTGGCGCTCGCTTTTTCTGTTTCCTCTTTTTCGCCTGCGGCGAAGAGGGTGCAGTGGGAACCGAAAGATTGTTGAGCTTTTTCAGCTCTTCGATATAGGTATTAAATTTGGCGTGTTGCAGCCTCACGGATTGCCGGGACGCTTTAAGCGCCACAAATTGCACCTCCGTGATTAATTTAAGTTTTTGGATGTCGTCTACGACTCCGACTGTGTTCTTTAAAGTATTTATTATTTCTTCTAATGCGTCGCTTAAATCTTCACAATCGGCGCATGAGGTGGTGCGATCTAACTGTTCGTGCGTTTCCGCTACATTGAAACAGATCGGATCAAGTTGAAATAATGTACTCACCAGAGTAGACAGACGCCATATCTGTCCTGGGAGCGGACGTATTCATGGTAGAAATTGAAAGAGAAATCCGGGCCGAAAACGAAAGAACGTGAACCGAAAGGAAACACGTTCAGTAGACAAAGAGGTCCATGTGCCGGCGCTAGGCCTAATCACACCGCGTGGGAAAAACAAACTCCGTAAAAACGGAAAAATGACGAAAATAAACACAATAGAGGAGCACTGTCTTAATGCAAAATAGGAACCAGGTCTAAAAGATCACCAGCAAACAAAATCCAGATGGATGCAAAAAGATGCAACTCATCCAGGAATAGGACAGAGAATCCGTGTCTGGAGTCTACGAAGACAAGAAGCAGAATGCTCTGAGGATTGCTCAGGAGATGTGCCTTTTTATCTGGATTAGCTTGCCTCGGTGATCGACCGATCAGGATGGAGCTGAGCGTGAGTGCATGGGGTAGTGGAAAACTTTGGTATGAAAGAACTGGGCGCCGGAGCGGTACCAGAATGAGAGTTCTTATTGGCCGAGCTGCTCTTCTCCGATTGGAGGAGGGCGAGTTCGAAAAATGAAGTACTTGGTGAGATGGAGATAATGACAACAACTGTACTCAGCTGCAGTTAAGAAGAACACAAAACAAGAATCAGTCGACACAGCTAAATTGATGTCTCAGATGGCTCAAATGATGACGCAGTGGGGACAAATGCTGTCCATCCTTCAAAATAAAATTTAAAATTAAAATTCAATAATTACGCGAATAGGAACTCTCTCAGGTTTTTTAGCTGGAATGATAATGGCTTGAAAAGAAGCATTGAAGAACTTAAAGACTGTATTTTAGATTATCATCCCGACCTAATCGGGATCCAAGAAACTCATCTTCGTCCTTCGGACCGAGTTAGCATTCCAAACTACACTTGTCACAGAAGTGATCGTACAACAAATAGAGGAGGTGGCACTGCCATCTTTGTAAAAAATTCCATTAGGCACCACGCCATAGTTAGTACCTCACACACCTTTGAAAATACATCGGTTGTCATACCAGCAGGAAACAACACAAATATTACTGTGGCGTGTATCTATAGACCTCCACACGGCTCCATTAATACTACGGAATTAGATACAATTCTCAATCATAACAACAAAGCCTTTCTATTCGGTGATTTCAACGCCAAACACCAGAGCTGGAATCCAGGCAGGTCAAACACAAATGGTAATATTCTATGCAATTGGGCTGTTGGGTCTGCATTGGATATTATCGGCCCCGACACTCCAATTCATTTCAACACCTATAGCACTAACAACATTTTGGACATCGGCTTTGCAGTTAATTTGGCTCACACCGATGTTTTTACAATTAATACTCTTAGCAGTGATCACAATCCAGTTATCTTTGATATTGCTACCAATAATGTGTTACCAGAAATACTTATGGAACTTTAAAAACTACAAACTGGACTAATTTTCAAGATATAGTTTACCACAACATACCCGGTAACCCCAGGATAGATGATTTGGATGCAGCCGTTCAAAATTTTACCAGTACGATTGCAAATGCTATTTGTGCTTCCCCTTCCACTAGAATAATCAACACGCCTCACCTCCGTCTTCCTGGCAACGTCAGAGAGCTTATTAGCGCTAAAAAGGGATTTAGAAAACTCTGGAATCAAACCAGATACCCACCATACAAACGTGAAGTAAATGCTCTCAGTAGATAGATCAGGATAGAAAAGGTCCAACATAAAAACAGGACCTGGAAAAATTTCTTATCTACTTTAAATCCTCAGGACAATTCCCTCTATAATTTGCATAAAAAGATCACTAAAAAAGCTACGGCCATCCCACTTCTCCATGGTTCGAGTGGGCTGGTTTATTCAGATTTCGGTAAGGCGGAGGCTTTCAAAGAGACACTTGAAGTCACTTTTCAGGAAAATGCAGAACCCTACACTAACGACAAGATCGAAGAAGTCGAAAACTTAGTTTTTAACTATTTCGACAACTTCACAACAGACACACCACCTCCACTCACTTCTCCTTCTGAAGTCCGAGGCATTATTAAGAAACTGCAGAATAGAAAAGCTGCTGGTCCAGATAAAATTCCTAATATTGCTCTTAAATACTTAACTTTAAATGCTATTGCACATTTAACTAAGATTTACAATCAATGCCTCATTAATAATCACTTTCCGACACCGTGGAAACAAGCAAATGTAGTCATGCTGCAGAAACCAAGGCAAAATCACACGTTTCCACAAGGCTACAGACCAATTAGTTCATTAAACGCCACTGCTAAGATTTTCGAAAGAATAATTTTAACGAGAATACAAACGCACTGCAAAGCCATAGATTGCATTCCCCCGGAACAACACAGATTCCGGGAGGGCCATTCCACGCTACACCAACTGATACGTCTTACAAATATTATTAATGAAGGATTCGCTAGCAAACTATACACTGTCGGTGTCTTCCTTGATGTCAAGAGGGCATTCGACAAGATGTGGCATGATGGCCTCACATACAAGTTAATTAAACTCAACTTCCCTGGGTATCTAGTTAAAATTATACATAATTATTTACAAAACAGAACCTTTCGGGTTTGTGTAAATAATGAATACTCAAATTACGGTGCTTGCCAAAGCGGCACTCCCCAGGGTCACCCCTTTCACCGTGTTTGTACAACATCTACACTCATGACTTTCCACCCCACCCCACAGTTAGTACCTGCCTGTTTGTGGATGACTCCGTGGTGTTAGCACAGGGTTCCCAGCTCAAATACTCATTAAAAGTTATACAAAGATTTCTAGATATTTTAGAAAATTGGCTTACAGACTGGAGAATTGCAATAAATGTTGACAAATCTCAAGCAATAGTTTTTTGGATCGACCCTCCATTCCAACTCACACTCTTTGATGACAACATCCAGTGGGTTCCGGTGGTCAAGTACCTGGGCTTACACTTAGATAGCAGACTAACTTTCAGAAAACACATCGACTATCTCGCAGAAAAGTTCTGGGGAAGAATTCATTTAGCTATCTCCCTTGTTGGGAGAAAGTCTCCTCTCTCCCTAGAAAATAAAGTTATTCTTTACAAGCAAATTTTGCGCCCAGTGATTACCTATGCCGCCCCTGTCTGGGGAGCTGCAGCCACCACCCACATGAAAAAAATTCAAGTTGTTCAAAATAAAATACTTCGCATCATGACTAACGCACCTTGGTACGTTAGAAATGATGTCATACACAACGATTTACACATGGAGCCGATATCTAGTTTCATCACTAAGTTAGCTAGGAATGTTTTTAGAACTATTGAAAATCACGATAACCCCATTATCAAAACACAAACATTATTTACGTATCCACATCTCTCCTAAATTAAATTATGCATATGCTACCACAAAGTGGGCCATGCCTCTTAAATCTCCTTAATTACTACATAAAACACTAATTTCATAGACTAACAACATCAAACGCTCTACTGCACCGAGAATTACTCATAGTGCTCACCCGCTCATGATTGATTGTCTTCTTTTGAATGGTGATCGTTTCCCTTCCTGACTTCTTCCTCCATTCGCACGCTCAGCAAAACTAAAGGGGGTCGCTCGGGCTGCAGTCCGTCATTCCCCCGCCTCCGGCGGGGTTGTATATTTTTTATTACTCTCTACATGGTTTTCCTATTCTTCTCACACTGAGTATAAGCGCTTTATGCTGGGACTCGATAATTCTAATTTTCGTTTCGTTTCGGAGAAAATGAGAATTTTGATGTGGAGGTAGGTTAGTAAAAAAAGAAATTTTACTAAAACAGAATGTTTCTTGGTCTATTGAATAATGGATTTAGTGGGTAATTTTCAATGCGCTTCACTGCGCGGTTGTTATGGAATCAATTTTATTGAAGAAATTAATGGAGATATTTTTAATTACATCTTTGATGGTTCTTAAATTTAGAGCGAATCTTGCGTCTGAATTTCCCATATACCAGTCTGCTTTAGTAATCATTCTGATAATTTTGTTTTGGGCTATTTCGATATGATTAATGTTAGTACATGCTGCGTGTCCCCAGATCGGGCACGCGTACAACAGAGTTGGTCGGAGAATCAGTGCATAAATAAGCATTTTATTTCTATGAGATAAAATGGATTTCCGGGAAATTAGGGGGTAGAATTTAGCCACGGAAATATTGAAATTTTTTCTAATTTGTGTAATATGTTGTTTGAAGGTGAGTCTTTTGTCTAGGATGACTCCTAGATATTTTGTGTTTTTAGACCAGGGTATGTGTGTATTTTGTAGGTATAAGTCGGGTGGTTTTTTGTGGATGTGGTACGAGAAGAAGACGGCCTCGGTTTTGTTAACATTCAGTTGGATTTTCCAAATCGAGAACCAGTCTTCAAATCTCGCGATGTTTTTGTGAAGTGTGTGAGTGATGAGAAAGGTCTGAATGCTGGAAGAAACGAAAATTAGAATTATCGAGTCCCCGCGCGAAGCGCTTATACTCAGTGTGAGAAGAATAGGAAATCCATGGAGAGAGTAATAAAAAAATCAACAACCCCGCCAGAGGCGGGGGAGGGGGAAATGACGGACTGCAGCCCGAGCGACCACCTTTAGTGGTGCTGGGCGTGCGAATGGAGGAAGAAGTCAGGAAGGGAAACGATCACCATGCAAAAAATAAGACAATCAATCACGAGCGGGTGAGCAGTGACAGTTCACTCTGAGTCATTCTCGGTGCAGTAGAGCGTTTGATGTTGTTAGTCTATGAAATTAGTGTTTTATGTAGTAATTAAGGAGGTTTAAGAGGCAAGGCCCACTTTGTGGTAGCATATGCATAATTTAATTTAGGATGTGGGTACGTAAATAATGTTTGTGCTTTGATAATGGGGTTCTCGTGATTTTCTATGGATCTAAAAACATTCCTAGCTAACTTAGTGATGGAACTAGATATCGGCTCCATGTGTAAATCGTTGTGTATCACACCATTTCTAACGAACCAAGGTGCGTTAGTCATGATGCGAAGTATTTTATTTTGAACAACTTGAATTTTTCTCATGTGGGTGGTGGCTGCAGCTCGCCAGACAGGGGCGGCATAGGTAATCACTGGGCGCAAAATTTGCTTGTAAAGAATAACTTTATTTTCTAGGGAGAGAGGTGACTTTCTCCCAACATGGGAGATAGCTAAATGAATTCTTCCCCAGAACTTTTCTGCGAGATAGTCGATGTGTTTTCAGAAAGTTTGTCTGCTATCTAAGTGTAAGCCCAGGTACTTGACCACCGGAACCCACTGGATGTTGTCATTAAAGTGTGTGAGTTGGAAGGGAGGGTCGATGACCCCCCCCCCTTCCGAAAAACTATTGCTTGAGATTTGTCAACATTTATTGCAATTCTCCAGTCTGTAAGCCAATTTTCTAAAGTATCTAGGAATCTTTGTATAGCTTTTAATGACTATTTGAGCTGGGAACCCTGTGCTAACCCCGCGGAGTCATCCGCAAACAGACAGATACTAACTGCGGGGTGGTGTGGAAAGTCATGAGTGTAGATGTTGTACAAACACGGTGAAAGGGGTGACCCTGGGGAGTGCCGCTTTGGCAAGCACCGTAATTTGAGTATTCATTATTTACACGAACCCGAAAGGTTCTGTTTTGTAAATAATTATGTATAATTTTAACTAGATACCCAGGGAAGTTGAGTTTAATTAACTTGTATGTGAGGCCATCATGCCACATCTTGTCGAATGCCCTCTTGACATCAAGGAAGACACCGACAGTGTATAGTTTGCTAGCGAATCCTTCATTAATAATATTTGTAACACGTATCAGTTGGTGTAGCGTGGAATGGTCCTCCCGGAATCCGTGTGTTCCGGGGAATGCAATCTATGGCTTTGCAGTGCGTTTGTATTCTCGTTAAAATTATTCTTTCGAAAATCTTAGCAGTGGCGTTTAATAAACTAATTGGTCTGTAGCCTGGTGGAAACGTGTGATTTTGCCCTGGTTTCTTCAGCTTGACTACATTTGCCTGTTTCTACGGTGTAGGAAAGTGATTATTAATGAGGCATTGATTGTAAATCTTAGTTAAATGTGCAATAGCATTTAAAGTTAAGTATTTAAGAGCAATATTAGGAATTTGATCTGGACCAGCAGCTTTTCTATTCTGCAGTTTCTTAACCCTTAATCGGTCAATTATTTTACCAGAAATGCTTCCAAAAAAGGCATATTTTTTTATTGCATATAATTAAGTACCATACTTAATAGAATAAGAATATTAAGAATTTTTAAAAACTTTTTTCACTTTTAATGCTTTTACAACATTTTTTATTCGTGATTTTGTGGATCAAATGCTGCATTATCAGAGAAATGCAAGTAGCGTTGCAAAAGGCAGAATCGGCGATGAGACATTATTTTAGAGAAAAAAGGTGTATTAGTTGAATATCTTTTGCTCCAATAATGATCAATTCCAGGTTTCTTGACAATTCCTTGAAATATATTGAGAGCGAAAAATACATGCAACTCTTCCGCAGTAGTTTCTACCCAATATTTACTCTTTGAGAAATGTCTTTCAACACTGGATTGGATGCACTGTTTAGCGTATTTATTTGTCTCTTCCACAATTTTACTCCTGAGTGAAAAATAAATGAATGTTTCTTAAAATTGTAGAACATGAGAAGTGTCGTCAAATTGTACGTGCACAGAGGGAATACCAGAAAATTTAAATAGAGGACACGGAACAGGTGGTTTTTCACATCAACCTCGGTAAAAATTCTTGCAGAACTCAAATCTTCATCAGAGCTGAGCTCACTGCACGAGTCATCTGAGGAATAATCCAAATAATTAGAAGAAATATCTGTATCTGGTATCAGAATGTAGTTCATCTAACAAGAAAGTATTTTCTTCGTCTATTCCATCCATAATTTCCATAAGATTCACAAGCACGGCATGCTGTAGAACAAAAATTTCAAAGAAAAGTTCCCGCTTTCCCGCTACATAGAAAAACTCTAATGAAAAGCATTTCATTTACATGGACAACCCACGCCATCTGTTGAAAAAGAATAATACTAAATAGTCTCTTTCAATAATGAAAAATGCGGGCAAACCAGAAAAGGAAAGGAGAAAATATCGATGACCGTACGTCGTACGGGCAAACCAGATGAGGCCAATCTCGGGTAGCACGTACACTGTACGGGCAAACAGCTTAAAGGGTTAATAATGCCTCGAACTTCAGAAGGAGAAGTGAGTGGAGGTGGTGTGTCTGTTGTGAAGTTGTCGAAATAGTTAAAAAGTAAGTTTTCGACTTCTTCGATCTTGTCGTTAGTGTAGGGTTCTGCATTTTCCTGAAAAGTGACTTCAAGTGTCTCTTTGAAAGCCTCCGCCTTACCGAAATCTGAATAAACCAGCCCACTCGAACCATGGAGAAGTGGGATGGCCGTAGCTTTTTTAGTGATCTTTTTATGCAAATTATAGAGGGAATTGTCCTGAGGATTTAAAGTAGATAAGAAATTTTTCCAGGTCCTGTTTTTATGTTGGACCTTTTCTATCCTGATCTATCTACTGAGAGCATTTACTTCACGTTTGTATGGTGGGTATCTGGTTTGATTCCAGAGTTTTCTAAATCCATTTTTAGCGCTAATAAGCTCTCTGACGTTGCCAGGAAGACGGAGGTGAGGCGTGTTGATTATTCTAGTGGAAGGGGAAGCACAAATAGCATTTGCAATCGTACTGGTAAAATTTTGAACGGCTGCATCCAAATCATCTATCCTGGGGTTACCGGGTATGTTGTGGTAAACTATATCTTGAAAATTAGTCCAGTTTGTAGTTTTTAAAGTTCCATAAGTATATATATATATTTCTGGTAACACATTATTGGTAGCAATATCAAAGATAACTGGATTGTGATCACTGCTAAGAGTATTAATTGTAAAAACATCGGTGTGAGCCAAATTAACTGCAAAGCCGATGTCCAAAATGTTGTTAGTGCTATAGGTGTTGAAATGAATTGGAGTGTCGGGGGCGATAATATCCAATGCAGACCCAACAGCCCAATTGCATAGAATATTACCATTTGTGTTTGACCTGCCTGGATTCCAGCTCTGGTGTTTGGCGTTGAAATCACCGAATAGAAAGGCTTTGTTGTTATGATTGAGAATTGTATCTAATTCCGTAGTATTAATGGAGCCGTGTGGAGGTCTATAGATACACGCCACAGTAATATTTGTGTTGTTTCCTGCTGGTATGACAACCGATGTATTTTCAAAGGTGTGTGAGGTACTAACTATGGCGTGGTGCCTAATGGAATTTTTTACAAAGATGGCAGTGCCACCTCCTCTATTTGTTGTACGATCACTTCTGTGACAAGTGTAGTTTGGAATGCTAACTCGGTCCGAAGGACGAAGATGAGTTTCTTGGATCCCGATTAGGTCGGGATGATAATCTAAAATACAGTCTTTAAGCTCTTCAATGCTTCTTTTCAAGCCATTAGCATTCCAGCTAAAAAACCTGAGAGAGTTCCTGTTCGCGTAATTATTGAATTTTAATTTTAAATTTTAGCTTGAAGGATGGACAGCATTTGTCCCCACTGCGTCATCATTTGAGCCATCTGAGACATCAAACTTGCTGTGTCGACTGATTCATGTTTTGTATTCTTCTTAACTGCAGCTGAGTACAGTTGTTGGGGTGGTGTGGAGTTCTGGGCGCGTGCACCGGTGTTTACCTGTCGTACTGGTTTTGTTGGTTGATTTTTCTTGTTGTTTGTGTTGTTATGGGGATTCTTGGGGCATCCTGAATAATTTGCAGGGTGCGGTCCGCTGCAATTTGCACATTTAGCTGGGGCTTTAATGAGTTTTTTACAATCAGAGGTGAGATGACCCCCTGAACATTTCAAACATCTAGGTGCTCTGTTACAAAACCTAGATTGGTGATAGAACTCCTGGCATCTATAGCACTGAGGAGGCATTTTAGATTTATATAGAGGCTCAGGCTTAGCTCTGAAAAGTCCTATGTGAGTAATATTGAATATACCCTGATTATCAGGGTTCCTAGGAAGGGTTACCAAAAACAGTGGCATGTTTGCTTGAGTTTTCTTGTTTTTCAACAAGGTGATGTGACTGGGATCGAACCCGAAGCCACGTAGTTCCTGTATGAGTTCGTTTTGATCAAAATCGGTGGGTAACCCTCTGATCACGCATTTTAATTGTTTGTTGTGGTCCATCTCGAAAGTGTGTGACTGCAACTTATGTTCCGCAATGTAAGCTTGGAGCTGTCTATGCTCAATGACTGACTTTGGGAATATGCGGAGTTTCCCGTTATCAAACCGCCCCTCGAGTGGCGTACCCGTGTGCTTGCCTAACAGGTCGAGAAGCTCGGTTGAGTTTTTGCCGGCGTCAATGACGATAGAGGGGGGGAACTCGTCTGTTATTGGTGACTAGCGTAAACTCACCATCATCTACATTCGAAGGATCGTCGCCGGTATCGGCTGAACCTGACTGCTGGTCAAGGGTGAATCGTGCCTTAGAGATCCAGCGCCAGGAGGGCGCTTCTTCTCTGTATGAGTGGATCTGAAAATGAAAAAATAAACATGGCCGGCCCGGTAAACGGGCCGCGGAAAGCATCACTCGTCAAAGAGGCGGGAGGGGAAGAGAAAGTCGTTCGTGAGACAGATCGGAGGAAGGAATGCAGTGACTCATCCATCACGTCTGCTTAGGAGAGGTTGACAGGTAAGTTGACTGGTAGTTGAAAAATGGAGAGTATTTAAGCTGTTGAAGAGCTCAGTGCGCTCGTCCAATCAGGGGACTGCGAGTCGTTAGTGGGCGTAACCGAAGTTGGTGAGGGTTCTCAGATTTGCGTGTAACATTACAACAATCAGGCAAACTATCAGAAAAATTGCAACTAATTTCTTTAAAAACATTAATGAACACGACAATTCTTCTATTAACGAAATTTCCCCCTACTTTTCTCACTTCTCTGTCAGAAGACCAAGAGATATCTTGGTAAATCCTGACTGATTAAATTTTTTCTCAAATTTCTCTGATAAACTTTCCAAATTAGCCAAACTTTCTCTCGACAAATCATATCGCTTCCTCTATCGTACAGTTTTTTCAGAATACATTTTATATTAATTTTTATTCATGGAGAAATTGTTTGGAGGACTTAGCCCTGTCGGGCTCTAATCTCTTATCGGCTGCTTCTACCTTCGGTTTTTGCTGCACCCGGATTGATCAGGCTAGCTCCGCCCCCTAAAGATCCGTATTTTTCACTGTTTCTGAGCTCTTTAAAGAGCTATTTTCTGTTTAAATTTAAACTTTTATAATATTTTTATTTTTATTTTTCTATACTCCTAAAGTAGTTTTTCTTTATTTTTAGTATTTTAATTACACTGGGCAATAGTAAAACGTTTTAAAGGCATCATAAATTACCCCGATAGGAGATTAGAGCCCGACAAGGCTAAGTGCTCCAAACAATTTCTCCATGAATTAGTGAGGGATCAGTGAGTGAAAAAGTTTGTCAGAGTCGGGGAGGGCGAGAGCCACTCTCCTTATTGGTCGAGCAGGTCACCTCCGATTGGAGGGATGAGATGCTCGGAGAAGATGGAATGTGAGAATGGTGAAAATGAAAAAATAAGAGGAATTTGGTTGAAAAGTAGGAATGGAAGTAATTAAAGTAGGATATTACGAGGTCTATTAAAAGAGGGATCAGGGTCATAGATTTCTATCTTACGGAGAGTTCTGTTATCAATAAGGGGGATGTTAGTAAAGAAGTTAGTTGAAATTCGTTTCATGAATTCCCGATTGATGTCTTGGAGTGTGAATCGTATTTGATTCTCAATGTATTGTATTTTTTTCGCGACTTTAAAAAAAAGGATGTATTTTTAGAATAACATTTTAGCAATAAGCATTTTTAAGATATTCTCCTATATATATCCTCTCAATGTTGTTTGACAGTTTTATGTGTAAAAAAAGGCCAATGTACTATGGGAAATTTAATAAATGATTCCTTTGAAGCATAACAAATGTAAATTTTTATTAAAATTCTATTTAATTGTACTATGTATATTTAAATATTAGTAAGTTTATCCCGTTCACCGCAAAGTAGTGAGATTGGAAATTTGAAATGTTTGTAAGACAAATTCGTAATTCATTTTCCTAGAGTATAAGTAAGTGATGTATAAAATATTTTTCTCTATACTTTGATATATAAATAAAAAAACACTCAAAGCTTATAAAAATTACCCATTTTTTACAACAGATGAACATTAATAAATTACTTTAATAATTAATTTCAAAAAGATTTTTGTAATTCAGCTGAATCTCTGTTAGAACATAGATGAAGAGAATATCAGAAACACATTGCTCTCTGTATGTTTATGAGAAATATTAAATCATCATATTGATCTTGTTAATATTTCTATATTAGTACTTGTGGTTATATATATATATACTAGCTGACCCGGCCACGTGTTCTGTGGCTTTGTTTTAATACGTTAGTTCAATATTATCCTAAGCTTTTCAATGCAGTCAAATTAAACTTCATTTATAATTTTGGAGGGTTGAAATAACAAATTATTTTAATTTTGCATTTCATTCATCTCCTATTTGAGTGTAGTATAATGCATTAATAACTAACGAAGTCGTTAGGTAACAACGTATGAAGATTTAATTTTATAAATGTAGTGAATAACGTTGATTCTATGCAATTTTTAAAATTTATTCTTATCGTTTGAAAGTATAACAACAAATAATTTTAAACAACTAATCGCTAATCGGTGAACAATATTTTTAGATCACCCGTATTTTTCTAACTCAAATCGATTCAACGGTTTCCGCACACGTAAACATGTAACATCTAGTTGTCCATTCGAGAAACATGGATTTCCTAAGTCCAAGTATTAAGTAAATATTGCTCATGTTTCAGATTCATTTATGGTCATCGCGAAAGCCAAACGAATCGGGAATAGAAGCCTTTTGAATGGTATTAGAGATTCTGACGGTATCAGTGGAATACGTGGCAACAGATTCCGTAGTAGCAGAACCGAATTTTCGTTTAAACTTTACAGTTAAAAGGTTTGCTTCAAGAAGTTCACGGTATGATTCTTTTGATGATCAAACGTGCACAGTTGCATTATCTAGGTGAATTTAAGTTACGCAGATAATAACCAGGGAAAAAACCGAAGATTACGTGATGACATTCCTGATACATCTAGAGAATTTAAAAAATTGGTTGGAAAATTTACGAATTTGTTTTCATCAACAATAGTGTCGATTGGTTTAAAAGACGTTGGATCAACTGGCAACAACCCTGTGTCTGGAAGTTTATTTCATCACAATATCAACATTTTTTCTGATTAAGTAACAGGATTACAGAGGAAATAATTATCAAGATAATTATACAGTATATCCGGAAAGACACTCACAATCAGTTCCTTTTTGCCTAAAGCACATTACAGAAGTCGTCTGATTATTTCATGCATTATGTATTGGGATGAAGTTCTACTTCACCGTTTCCAATATTCAGTAGTTGGTTAGGAAATATTTGCTCAGATTGGTCATCTTGCAAAGGTACTGGCGTGTTTATGGTCAGTTGAAGTGTTTCCTTGTTTCGCCATAAAAACGATTGTTTTAAACAGGCATTAATCTCGTGAGCAAAAGTAGAGCGTGTAATGGCTGCTAATGTCTGTTTGAAATCACCAGACAGTAATACAACAGCAACACCGAATATTGCCATTAAGCTCTATGTAATGCTTTGAGTGAATGTTTATGAGTCATGGAACATTTATCCCTGATCATGACTGAATTCATTTGCAATAATGTAGCCAATCCACTCTTCTTTTCATTGGTGCGCATTGCATCTTGTATTTTATGAATGTTCAATGGCAGCTGATGCAGAATGGGCAGTTTTTCCACCATTTAACAAAGTGACAACAATGCCCGAAGATGCAATTTCCTATTGCAATCATATTTTCGCACGACTGCGCCTGAATATTTAGTTGCTATAGGGAATGAAAATCCGGAGGTAGAACACGAACGCAAAGCCATTTGACCTCATTCCAGCAATATCCAGAAAATTTACGGAAGCTTTTGAAATCCGTATTCAGATTCTCGTTCCCACCCCCCGAGAAGCACTCGGTGCCCCATTTCGACGTCCTCGCCCCTGTAAGTTCAGTCTGTGAAGGGGGACATTACGGTCGGCCGACATTATCCGGCAAAGTTACTGGAGTTTCTAAAATCCGATTTCAGATTATTCTTATTTCCCATCCAGAAAAACACCATGAAAGCATTTCTCTCTCCTCAAGAATTTTAAAGCAAGCCCCTTCCACAGTTCAGGCAAAATACTTTCGTCTGGCATTATTTGACTTAGATATAAGATTATCTTGAATTGGATTGAGAATATTCGGATCAATAGTTCCGAAATACAATCAAGATCCACTTTTTACGTCTCTACGTCGGCAAGTTAGGCTAAATATTACTGCTTTCCGAGAATATTCCGATCCCCTGGCATTATTGGCAAAAGTACAGGAATTTCTATATTTCGATTGCAGACTCGCTTAAACCATCTCAAATTACACCAGGAATACACTTTTCTCGAGCAAAGACTTTAAGGGTGAGCTCCCGTCCCGGTTTGCGTAAAAGACGGTCATCCTGAATTATCCGGCAAAGTTACTGTTATTTCTCAGATTCTGATTATCCGTTTTGAAATACACCCCGGACCAAGTTTTCACGATCCAAGGCTTTTAAGGCACTCCCTGCAACGGTCTGTCTAAAATACGGTCGACTGGCATTATCCGGCAAAGTTATCGAAACTCCTAAAATTCAATTTCAGATTCTCATTTCACACTCCGAAATGCACACTGAGCTGACTTTTGATACTCCAGCGCGAGCAAGTTCAGTCGCTAGAGAGAATAAAATTCCGGATGCAGGACTCAAATCATATGCCTTTTCTCCTAATTCAGACAATATCTGGCAAGTTTAGTGGAGTTTCTGAAATATGATTTCAAATTATCGTTTCCCGCCCCTAGATACAACTGGAGATTACTTTTGTGCTCCTGAGCGGCAAGTTCAGCCACTGAAATGGGCATTATGGTCATCCTGAATTATCCGGCAAAGTTACAGTTATTTCTCAGATTGGATATCAGATTCGGATTATCATTTTGAGGTTACGCCAGGGTTCAAGTTTTCACGATTCAAGGCTTTTAATGTAAGCCCTGTTATGGTGTGTTTAAAATACGGTCGCCCGGCTTTATCCGGCAAAGTTACGGTTATTTTTAGAAACTGCCCCTAAAATCGGATTCCACACCCCAAATACGCCAGGCACTTAATTTTCGTGCATTTTAGTTTGCAATATCTGCTTCACAGACACATGAGCAACGCCACATTTTGCGATATTACTTACGGGAATCTGGCAATGTGTTTTCCGGATTCTTCACATTTCCGGCAGTAAAAAAATTATGGCGTGATTAATTGAAATAAAAACCATCCTATGTTTTAAGTTGGACGAAATGACACACAGTATACAAAATTATATTATATCGGTTGAGTAGTTTCGAGTCCATCGCGGACAAACACTATGACACGTATATTTATATAATATATGATTTATAGACACACACACACAACAAAATGTAAATCTCACATTTTAGTATATGTATTGGGAAAGCTTATCGCTTCATTAGAACAAACATGCACTTCCATTTATTATGAAAAAATGTCGAAATTATTTACGTAACCGCCCAAGACTGTAACTGAACTACTAACGCCACCTGGTGGAGATGATGTTAAAATTCTTTCCATCCTTTGCTCTTTTGTTCTACTTGTGTGTGCGTGTTATTCTGTGTAAATCCTTTTTGTGGTTCTTATTACTTCTGTGATGTAATGTCCGTGTCTGCGTACCAAAAATAAATTCATTTTAGTCAACATAAATGTCAGTATCTCATAAAAGTAATCGTCGTGTACTAGATTCACTCATGCGGGTCAAAACCATTCCATTAAATTATGTGTTTGGAATGATATATATTTATATATAATATTATAGGTTGACTAAGATTTTAAAATAATAATATAACCACGCGAAAACGTTTTAAATTCGGTCATCACATTTCAGAAATTTAATCCAACATAATGTTCTGTCCCTAAAAAACGCGATGTTGCTTTCCCTAGGAAACTCCAATTTAAGAGTATCGGCGCTTCACTTGAATGAAACCTCTAAATATTCCACTATTCGTGCATTAATTCTCATTCTCTATCGTTAGGTATCATAATACTTGCTAGAATAATCTTTGTGGAATTTTGGGTACTATTAAATATCATCGATTAATAGATGGTATTTGGAATCCGACGTATATTTTGTGGTAAACATTATATTCCTTAAAATTTCATTACATTCATTTTGAATGTGTGGTGACATACTAGTGAAGTTTCTTTTGTTTCATGTTTATACTTATTAAATTTCTTGGAAACAGAATCACACTTTGCTCATAGAAGCACCAGTTCTAAAAAGTTGCCTCGGTCGGGCAGGTGTTTTTTCCATGATCTCTTAATACTAAACTGGGTTCTCATAGAACCTTATTCAAAACATTCTGGTTAAAATTTCGTGCTAGTTTTAATTATTTTGCCATGACTTATCACCCTTTTTTACTGAATAATCTGTTCGTTTTCAACTCCTTGATTCTAAAAAATTTTGGTTGCGTGTAAAATTTGATTCACAGTCAACGTTCGGTGAGTTTGCATTCTCTAACAAAGGAAAAATGAAAATAAACTATGCAGAATTTTAGAATGATAATAAGCACTCGAAGTCCGCAAAGCGTTTTCCCATTTGTGAATAAACACCAAAACCATTCCTGCATTAGCTATTTCCTTGACAATATTTTCATTCTGATAAGAGTCTGACTCGGATTAAATCGAGCAGTGGTAGAGTTGGCTTTTCAGCAAAAGTCTGCATAAATATGCTGAAAAGCTTCGAGACCTTGCCTTATTCATAGCAGTTGCATGTTTGATTTTATATTTTTAAACCATTTTACAATACAATTTCCGAAAAATTCTTTTCTAATATATGGTTTCAATTGCTACGAGGTTACAATTCAGCAATTCATCAGCACGTGAAGCTGATAAATTCTTAAAATCAACTACAAGGCATCAATGTCGAATACTTGTATTTGCTTTCTTCTTATACCCATACGATGCTCCACTTACTATCTCAAACTATGATAGAAATTTAAAATAATAATATTGTGAAGACGGTGAGCGAGCATGGAATTAAGTTGTTAATAGCTAATTCGTTAAATTGAATAAGTAAAATTCTTGGTGCCTGTTAAAAGCGTAAAATCATTAAGAGTAATTAAAGGAAACCTTTACCATAACTCTCATCTAAATTTCTCGAATCGTATACGACAAATAAAATTGACTTTTCGATACCTAATTAATCTAAAAAATGTGTAAGGATTTTTTTTTAGTTGTTTTTAATATGCGAAGAAATTTCTTCCAAAGAAAGAAAAGAAGCATCTCTGTTATTAAAGATTTAAATACTTTTGGGTAATTCAAAGCAATGACCTTGTAAATAAGCATGGAATACTACTAAGTTATGCAATTTAGATAAAATTCAAAAAATTACGTTTAGACTTACTTAAATTTCAATGACTCCTCTTGATTAATATTAAATCATAAAAAACTATAAGTAGCTGTTGGTTTCGGTTATTTTAATTTATTTTGCACTAGCTGTTACCCGCCGCTTCGCTGGAATTCATTATGTTTTATAAATTTTTACTGCTTATATATATGTATAAATTATTGATATCTAAGTCCTGCATTAAGAATTCGAT
>BMAO01005642.1:0-11498 GCA_019973975.1 Trichonephila clavata | reverse complement strand
TTTTAAGAGGAGACTTCAATATTAACTTTGCAGATGATACAAATCTGCCACTAATTGAGTTTCTAAATGAAACACTTAATTTGTAAAAAATGTCCAATGATCGAAAACTCAGATACACATTTTACAAAATATAAATTAAATGTAAAAAAACTTTTTTAAGAACAAGCTTTTATTTAAACGCGCTAAAAAGAATAAAATAAACTTTTCCTTTAAAACTTTTTTTACTATCAACTTATAACGTCATTACACAATTTATATGATATAAAAGCTTGTCGCAATATTTAAGTACTCATATTTACTTAGTTTGAATTTTTAAAAACCAAAATCAATCAGGTCAAGTTATTTATTTTACTTGTTTATCTACACAGGTAAATCTCGCGACAAGCTTTTATATCATATAAATTGTCTAATGACGTTATAAGTTGATAGTAAAAAAGTTTTAAAGGAAAAGTTTATTTTATTCTTTTTAGCGCGTTTAAATAAAAGCTTGTTCTTAAAAAAGTTTTTTCACATTTAATTTATTTTTTACTTTTTAGTTATCGCTGGACAGGTTTCTCAGCCTGTTCAACTCATTGAACGCTGGTTCGCCATCCCTGGTTTAGCTGAATTAATTCTCGCAAAATGGTATTAGACTAAAAACACAATTTTTTTAAATCCGTAATTTTTAAGCAATTTTTTCAATCTTCATGCAGATTTTGGCTAACATTGTTCTACACACGAAAAAAAAAAGGTTTAGTGAGATTATCTTCATAAATGACAAAGTTATTAAATGTTTAATTAAAATTTTGACTATTTTTGAAAAACTTAAAGAATATATTATTTATTTGAAATATTTTGAAGATAAGGGATGTATTTCTCTAACATATTAGAAGAAAATTTTGAATTGTTTATTAAAACTTCAAAAGGCGTTTAAATATTTGTATTAATCAATAAAATGCTTAAGACTAAAAACGCATTTTGTAATCAAAAAAGAAAGTTTATCAAATAATGATAATTTTTTGGCTGGACATTGAATATCTTCTACGTAAGAATCTATTTTTTTTAATTGCTCAGATCATCTTTAGAAACTTGATTTTGAAAAAATCAATTATTAAATTCAAATAAAATTAACAGATTCTATTTGTAATTAAATTTAAGGACACATGTGTAGTGTGTGTTTAGATTACTGGTGATAAAATGAGGTATATTTAAATTACTCGTAGGCTTAAAATTAGAAAATTTCTTTAAAAAATTACTTCATTTTATTGTAAAATTATTTTTTTTAATCGAAAATATATTGCATTTCTAGATAATATTTTTTCTCTTATTGTTTTCCTAGCGGATTCCTTTTTGATGGGTAAGATACATTAAAAAATGATCTTTCCGGTTCTGTAATTATTTTTTGCCTGAGTTTCATAGATTAAAGTTAGATAAATTATTTAAAGAATTTCTTCAATACTCCATCTCAGTTTAACTTGGCAGCGTTGAGAAAGGTATACAATGTACCAATCTACTTGAAAAATAGCTCTACTTTTTTGTTTTGAATTTAAATCCAAGGAAATAGATAGAAAATTTGTAAAAAAATTGCATACGTTGTAGAAATTAGATTGTTTTTACGTTGTAGAAATGTAATTATTTTTTAGACAAAGTTCATTAATACTGTCAATAGCGCAACGTTATGAAATTCCAGTTTGGCTGAAAACCGATTTTCGACGCCAACTTTTGTCATTGTTGTAACAATAAAATTATTACAACAATGCAGATATATCCAAGTTGGCGCCCAAAAACTAGTTTAACGTTTTTAATTAATATCTTTTTTAATTAATTGCAATATCGGAATATAAATGGCCAAACATGCATTGTCATCCAAACTAAACGTGTATACAAAATTTCAGCTCATGGGAGGAAGATATCAGCTTCAAAATTGAGTTGCAAGATTCCACCCGAACAAATTACATACATACATACATACATACATACATACATACATTGTAAGTTAAATAAAAGCTTTTAATAAAACGACAACCGATGTGGTTTTTTACACGCGATACTTAGATAAATTTGAATCAAACATTTTCCTTTCTTACTTTAGTTACCATACGTCTATTGTATCTTTTTTAGAACAAAATGAAATAATTGAAAGTACAAAAAGTCTACGTATTGTTGAAATTAATGATGGCAGTGATGCAAACAATTAAAATAATGTTAAAAATCAAGTACATTGAAGTTTAAGTAAAGACAAATACTATCCATAAATAATATATGATTGTATATTAATTGTTATTTCCATTGAATTGTATTTATATTTTGTCATGATCTTGTACAGCCCGTAATATATTTGAATAATAAAATAAATTAAAAGTAAAAAAACCTTTTAAAAACAAGCTTTTATTTAAATGCGCTAAAAAGAATAAAATAAACTTTTTCTGTAAAACTTTTTTTACTATCAACTGATAACGTCATTACACAAATTATATGATATAAAAACTCGTCGCGAGATTAAAGTACTCTTGTTTACTTAGTTTGAAATTTTTACAAATTAAAATCAATCAGATCAATTTACTTGTTTATCTGCAGATGTTAATCTCGCAACAAGCTTTTATATCATATAAATTGTGTAATGACGTTATCAGTTTATAGTAAAAAAAGTTTTACAAAAAAAGTTTATTTTATTCTTTTTAACGCATTTAAATAAAAGCTTGTTTTTAAAAAGGTTTTTTTACTTTTAATTTATTTTTCACTTTTCACTGGACATGTTTCTCAGTCTGTTCATCTCATACAATGCGTCATTGTTGCTGGGTGTTTTCCGTTTATTTTCGAACAGTGTAGCTAAATGAATTCTCGCAAAAAGGGTACTAGACGAAAAACACAAATTTTTCTTAAATCCGTAATTTTTAAGCAATTTTTTCAATCTCCGTACAGATCTTGGGTAATATTGTCGTACACACGAAAAAAAGTTTTATGAGATTTTCTTCATAAATGACGAAGTTATTAAATGTTAAATTAAAATATTGAGTATTTTTTGAAAAATCGTAAAAAAAAAGTTTTTTGCATTTAATTTTTTAAATAATTGATTCTAAAAAAGCAAAGCATAAGCTGCTGTAGTTCGGAATGTCGATTCATTTAAACCAAACAAATTCATGCGCAACGATTTAGACATTATTTTTATAAAAACGCATCGATTTTGACTTATTTAAAAGAATCGTAAGAAATACAAATATTATTATTTTGTGAAAAACATTATACCGTATCGGGATGAAATAAATGATGTTTCCGAGTCTGTAATTATTTTTTGTCTGAGTTTCATAGATTAAAGTTAGATAAATTTCTTAAAGAATTTCTTAATACTCCATCTCAGTTTAACTAGGCAGCGTTGAGAAAAGTATACAATGCACCAATCTACTTGAAAAATAGCTCTAATTTTTTTTTTTTGAATTTAAATCCAAGAAAATAGATAGAAATTTGTAAAAAAATTGCATACGTTGTAGAAATTAAGATTATTTTTACGTTGTAGAAATGTAATTACTTTTTGGACCAAAGTTAATTAATACAGTCAATAGCGCAACGTTATGAAATTCCAGTTTGGCTGAAACCAATTTCGACGCCAACTTTTGTCATCGTTGTAACAATAACATTATTACAACAATGCAGTCATATCGCAGTTGGTGCCCAAAACTAGTTTAACGTTTTTAATTAATATCTTTTTAATTAATTGCAATATCGGAATATAAATGGTCAAAACATGCATTGTCATCCAAACTAAGCGTGCATACATAATTTCAGCTCAATGCGATGAAGATATCAGCTTCAAATTTTGAGTTGCAAGATTCCGACCCGAACAAATTACATACATACATTGTAAGTTAAATAAAAGCTTTTAAAAACCATATAAACATGCATTTAGTTATTGCTCGGAGTGTCAATCGATGTGAAAACCAGATTGATGTTGATAAATTTAATTCAAACATTATGAAATTTCAAATTTTAATACTAAAAGTTCGAAGTTTTCACTTCTATCGGCAGTCTCTATAACTGGCCAATATTTTTTGTTGTTTTTAGATTTGTTTAGCACATTTTATGAAAAATATGCTTAAAATTAAGAAGAGAAAAAGAAATTATTATTACTAAAATGGGAAAAAAATGGGTAAAAATTGACAAAAAATAATATAAACGTGGCCCATTCCGTACCAAAAAATAATGAATAAAATTTTTAATTTTTCAATTCTGATGTGTTGCTATGTTATTTATTTTTGAAGTGACTTTCAGGATAAGAGATGTTTTAATTTTTATAAAAAACTAGAGCACTTTATCTTAGTTGTTATATGAAGTTGCTTAAAATAACAGTGATCATATTAACATAAGGGACTGTAAATTTTGAAATAAAACAATGATTGATAAATGTGAAGGTTTAAAACACTTCTACTATTATACGAAAACATGCACAAAAACTTTCAGTAAATTATTTTCAAAATTTTTTGAGCAATCGCTGTCTCCGTTTGAGCATTAAAAAAAAAACGGCATTTCGAGTCAAACTCGTTTTAAAGTTAGACATCTTGCTTAAAGTAATGGCATCTGCTCTTACTAAAACATTTGCAGTTTTTGTTCTATTGAACGGAAAGTAATAAACTTGGTATTTTTATAAAGCTAATAAGATCGCCTATAAAATAAAATCGTAAAATTTTTTTTTTCAATTTTTAACAAAAATTTACAATTTTAGGGTAGTCGTATACCTTAAGAATCAGAGAATTTTTTTCATCTGGACCTAAAGAATTTTTTCCAAATTCTATTGGAAATGAAACATGTACTTATTTAGATAAATACAAACAGTAACATTTCCCCCGTCATATTTTTCAGAATTCAATTAAATTTTTAGGTAAAATTACTTTCAAATACAAAAGGAAAAAATTAGAGCAGAATGTTTTTTCTGTAAATGGTTAATAAAAAAAAAATGGTCAGTTAACATCTCAGAAAATATAACTTAAATGCTATAAATGTTTGCACCAAAGTAGACACAATATTTTTTATTTTTAGGATGCTCCATTTATTTTCCCAAACGCTATAAACTGTATTTATTCTAAACAAATGTGCATAATAATATATCAATATCATTATTTCATAATTAAATGTTTGTCATTTGTTTTAGCTGACGTACAAAATACGGTTGTATAGTTCACTATCTTAACTCTTTCATGCGCTGAATTTTTGACAAAATAATGCACTAGAGGGAAATAATTATAAATATTTTAGATAAAACTCACAAAATTATAATTATTGAAAAAAATGCTACATATAATAATATTAAACACTTTTTCAAATAAAGGGAGTCCAAAGTTTTAAAAAAATTGGTGGTACAATTTTCCACCACACGCTTCAAGCAGCATGATAGTTCTGGAAACATGATTTTTTTTCTTCCCTACGCACAATGGAACTTTGCAGGCACAACACTTCCATTCTGTGCAAACTTGGATTGCTTTTGTGCTGCAAGCAGCACAGACGGCTTCTTATTCGTGATCTAAACACTTCTATTGGTTGTGTCTGACGCTTATTTCTCGAAGAACTGTCAAAATCTCTGGATATATCTCTTCTGAAGTCCTTTAAGCTCAACTTTGGAAGATTAATTTCCTGATAGATGACGCATGCATTGACTACATTGGCATTCAAGACATTTGAGTAATTATTTATGTACTATTATTTAATAAATATTATTTAAAAATATGTATCTTTCAAAAATCTATCTGGCACAATAAACATGTCCATTATTGTGAAAAAATAAGAGGAATGCATTTTGTGATTGTAAAGAAGATGACCTTCGATAGCGTGGTGGTACATTTTTTGGATTCACATTTTAAATGCTAGCAATGCACCTGTGAAGTGTATTAATTATTTTAATATTGACTTATTTAGTTACATAATATCTGTGCTTGCCTGATTTTTATCAAATATCACAAGAATCACTTTCCTTTACACTTAAAAATACACAACACAGCCACTTCCGAAAAATACCACTCAGACACAGCTGATCAAAGAATGAACTACTGCATAAACCCATTGCATACAATTGGCTTCTGACGTCTGTTGGAAACTTTAGTAACTGCTAGGAGTTTACCTCTGTAATGGTTCAAAGAATGAACCATGTAGTATCGATTTCTGAGGCATTCAAAAAAATGGTACGCTTTGTGTGCCACCACACAATAAACGATTAAGAATTAGTGGTACAATATATGTATCACCAACCATGAAAGAGTTAATGAAGGCTCGTTTTTGAAAAGAGGATTTTAAAACAAATTACCAGAAAGAGCTCATTTTCCTGCTTTGTCATAGTCTTATAGTAGGAGGAAAACATTATATGAGTTCAGTTAAGAACGTACACAAATTACATCACATTTACAAATTATTCAAAATACCATAAGTATCTGCAATTACTTACCAGATTAAAGAAAAATATGCAAGTCTAAATTCAAATGGAAAATAAGAACGTTAAATATTATTTAGTACAGTTAAAATTTTACACCAACCAACAAATTGAAGAACCATATTTCACAGTGTTAAATTAACATTTGTTGAGTTGGTTATCATTATGTAATCATAAAAGTATTGTTGGAGCAACAATTAGCATTTAAATTCTACGAGAAATATAATGTTACATTGCTTTGTTGCTCTTGCTTATGTGCAATAATTGTCTTTTTGTCTTGCAATGAAAAACAATTGGTGATTCTGTGGTTTAATGTATATATATATATATATATAGTCTGTATATAATCTTATGTATACGTTTGTATGTGCTTGTTCAGAACTTACACCATTGGTCGTACCTATCCAAAATTTTGTAAGAAGCTTCGCTGATATTTCAAAGGAGCCGGAAGCCCATTTTTGCGAATAAAGATTTGCACATTTCTTTTTAGTGATCTTTTATCTAAGAAATTCTTGCTTTAGAAAGAATTTGTATGTGTATGTACGAAGTGGCATTTGCCATGATATGCAGAACCGTTCCCGCTCATGTTTAGAAAACGATTACTGCATTTGGCGCAATCTTCTGATTTGGCAACATTTAAAAATGGATTTTGTGGAAATCAACTCCCAGCACGAGGTTGCAGGGGTGTTATAGATAAAAATTCCCTTTTTGAGTTATGAGATGGTGTGCAGACTTGAAACTTGGCAAGCATGTTTCTTTTGTTGAGTATAAATCCTCAAAGAACGGATTTGGAGGAAATCAATTTCCAAGGGGTGAGGCTACGGGGGCGTAAAAAACAAGTATATTTCGTAAACAAGTCCTGTTTTTTTTATTAAAAAAAAAACAAGAGATGAGGGATGTAACTTGTGTTTGAATACTGTAAGAATAGAATTTAGAAGCGAATAAGTTTTTTTAAGAAAACTATTTATTTAGTTATACATTATCATGAAATACCCAGCGAAGAGGGTGGGTAACGGCTAGTAGAGGACATTTTTTTTCAATTCCTACCATTAGTTCACCCCATCTATATATTTATGTATTTATCTTGTTCAAATTTTCAATCATTAATAAAATACTTTCTATACATCCAATCAAGTTCAAATAATTTTTTTCAAACTTGTAGTGGATCACTTGATGTTAATACAGTTTTTTCAAATATTAATTAACTTATTAAATTTAATTTAATTAATTACCGGTTTTTGACGCCAACTTAAATTTGTCTTCATTGTTGTAACAGTGTAACTGTTAAAACAATAACGAGAGTTGGCTTCGAAAACAGGTTTTTCAGCCTGCCAAACCGGGTGTGCAGTGTTACAACAATGCAGACACACACACATAAATCATGCTCTTTTTCAATTCCTACTATTTTAGTTCACTTTTCCCCTATATATATATTATGTATATATCTTGTTTAAATTTTCAATTTTTAATAAAATACTTTCTATTCATCCATTCAAAGTAGGAATTGACTTAAAATTTTTTTTATATTACTTATTATTTAAAAATTACATATTTTTAATTCTCTTTCTAAGCATTGCCTTTTAAAAGTTATTAATTTGTGAATTATATATATTTTGAGATATTTAAGTTTTTTAGTTTTATTTTTCTACTGTTGATTATGAAAATAGCTTAACTTTTTTTTTTTCGTATTTAGGTGTTATTTTCAAAAAAGTTATTACTCCTCAAATATATGTTACCGTACGAAATAAACATAACAGTATAACCAGACCTTACAGTTCCTCTCTTCTCTGTGATGTTGTCTTTCACTTTCTTTTTTTTTAAACTTCATAAGTTAAAATAGAAAAGGAAACTATCTCGAACATTAAGTATTTCAATTCACTCCAACATATTAAATTACAAATATTCTTCACTCCATTTTTCTTTTTTTGAAACGCAACCAGAAAATTTCTCTGATGCTAACCGCGAACAAGTGAGTCACTTCCGCGAACCATTCATTCCAAGCGATCTTACAGTCCAACATTCCCATTGTGTTAACAAGAAGAAAAAAAAAGGACATTTAACATACTAGTCCAAAAGACTATTCCGAGTCATTGAAAACGAAGTTTTATCTGATAAGAGAGAGATAAGAGTCACATCTGGATGCTTAGAATTGCATGTTTCATCGTTAAATATCAGTGACGAGACACTTAAAAGGTAAGCGAAACATTTTCTCTGTTTTATTCACATGCAAGAGTCCCGCGTTTATTATGGTATAATTAGAACTATGTACGTTCTATTTTACAGTTATTACCCTGGTTTGGAGTACATTAACTAGTGTTCCAATTAGTTAGTCCATTAGAACAAAGAATTAGAATAAAAATAAGGTGAAGACAATACAAAGAAATAAGTCATGACTGGAACAAAATAGTTAGAATATGTGTCAGTGTTCGCGTTAAGTTCATACCTTATCATTAAAATTTGAGGATGTAAGTATGGTGATCTTAAGAAAAATGAAAAAATAATTTCAAATTGAAGACTAGTTTAAAGTTAGATTTGGCTTAAATTATAAAACATTGAAGGACAACAATATTTTTTTCTTGATTAAATTATTAACTTCAAATATAACTCATTCTAGGCATTTTTGAACTTAAAATTGTGTTTGATTGAATAATGAGTTGTTCTATAGTTTTTTCTTATGTAAAATAAGAATTGAATAAGATTTGTTACTGTTACTGTTTACTGTAATACTGTTTTACAAAAAGCAAAATTTTGGTTAATTATTCGTTTTAATTTGTTTGTCGTATTCTTCATTTCAAGACGAACTGAATTCTACTTACAGTTCAAGATAGTAAATTTTTTGAGCATAAATACTTTCATTTGTTATTTTTAACATTTTTTCATCCAATTTGTAGCAATTCTATTCACGTACAGGAATTAAAAGAATCAGTTCTTATTCTATTACACTCTATGCATTTCAAAATTGTATGTTTACAATCATATAATAGCTAATATTCAGTTTGTTTTAATCTTTCTGACAGATTTACTACATCAAAGGACTAAAAAAGATTTTCTAATTTTTGTTTTTATTGCTCATTAGCTATTCCGAAAAAAAATCATATAATTGATTGTAGTTTTCAACCCCCCCCCGCCCCTTTTACGTAATATTTTGTAAAACAAAACTTATATGTAATATATATAAATATAAATGCTTATATACTATGTGTCACAGTATCTCATTTTTACTATTTAAAATAAAGTTTATCAAAAATAATTTCCTGCTTAAAAGACCTGTTAATAATTCCGAAAACAAAAAGCATTTCTTGTTAAACAATTTGACATATAAATATGTAGGCTTTATAATTTTGTTTTTCGGGATGTAATATTGTTTTATTTCTGTTAGAATGCTAAAAAATGTGCTGCATTTTTATATTAGGTTTGAATTTAGGTATTGTCGCATTCTGTTTGTATGCAGAATGAGGTTTACTTAAAGATGAAGTTTACACAATAAAGTAGATTTGCTTAAAGATGAGTTTTATTTAAGTAGCATATTTTGTCTTTAAAATCCTTTTTTTTTTTAGTAAAAATTTATTAGTTAATTTTAAAGAATATATTATTTTAACGAAAAATATTTTTAATAGACACCTTTAATAAAAGACATATCGACTGACTTATAATTTAATGCATTGATGTTCGTAAATTGAGTTAAGAAAACTTGGTTTTTATTCTTTAATTGTATAGTCTTCCTACTTTTTATCTAAAAACCAGAAAAGTAATAATGTATTAGGTATTTTTCAAACATGTAATGCTTTAATTAAAAAATAATTTTTTACAGGAAGGTTGTCAGCTCTATAGTTCTAATTCCTCTTTGTTAGGTGAGCTTGGTCTCTCTTGAGTGAAAAAGAAATAATTTTTTAAGGTTATGCACACAAAAAAAAATGAGTAATACTTATAAAAAACTATTTGTTTATTTTTACATTTTATAACACAATTTAATGGCAAAATAATCTTTTTTCTTACACTACAATTGCCTTCTTTTGTATGATTCTAATGTAATTTTTAGATAGGAAAAATTATTTGGATATGTCAAACAGTTATACGAACTTGTTTTTTAGATTCTTTTATAAGTTCATATAGGATTATAACAGAGAAATAACGCTTTATAAATTAAACAACGTAGATCAAAAGTATTCTTCGTGTATTTTTTGTAGAATCGAATGAGAAATTCAAAATTTTAAAATATCAACAAGCTTTGTGTGAAAAACAGTTTTTATGAAGATATTGTTACATATCGTTATTTCTGCATATAATTTAACTACCTAAGGAAATTGACAAAACTATAAAATAAAGTATGAAATAAATGTTATGTGCCTTTTAAAATCAGTTTTAACACTTCTTTTTCAATTTTTGTTTTCTTTTCAGGCTGTGTTACATATATTTCTCACTGCATTTTGATCATTTTTTTAAAAGTTTTCACATTTAAAGTAATTTTTTTGCTTAACTTTCTTTTTGTAAGAGTAATGCATAGTGAAGATTAATTATTATGTATTTACAACTATATTAACCTTAGATTTGAAATACATTGACAAATAACTCTCTATTGCGTAATTGAATAGCTTCGAAAAATACAATGCTCGTCTTTTTTTTTTTTATCTCTTTCTTCTTTTTTTTCTATTTCTATTAAAAGACTTCTGATTTTTTAAAAATCTTACATAAAATCTTTAACCGAAAAGGAATCGAAGAATAAGGAGGATATGTTTCCATTAAACTAGTTCTTAACTATTTATTTTATTTATTTTTTTTTTGATGACCACTGTCTGCATTACCGAATCAAATTACTAGTATTGTTCCAAGAAAATGAAAAAAGACTATTTTTGATTTCTTTTTCAGTAGAAAGAAGATTTCTGTACATAATTAAATCATGACTTTCCCTTACCATCCTAATAGATAACCTGGCATCGATGAGCAATTAGGTTAAATAGGTTTGCGCTATTTTTAGACAACCGTTTTACTTAACATTTTCATTTCTTTCCTGCTAATTATCGCTGCAACTAAATATAATTTTTCTTTTAAATATACTAAACACTCTCGTAAGGGAAAATCGTTTATTTATTGTTATTAACTCTGGCTA